>JAPYZU010002330.1:0-13604 GCA_030523005.1 Tryphoninae sp. B BG-2022a | reverse complement strand
CAGCAGTGAGATTCGATCCAGAGACCTCGCGCATACGAGGCGGAGCGCTTACCGCTACGCCAGGCGCTCCTTGAAAATATCATAACGTACCGAGTACATAATTCAACGGGATATTTCGATGACGAGTTTCTCGCTATTACTTGAGAAGGGGGTCTTAATATTTCTACCTGATGTAGTCCTAGTGACGGCCTTCAAGCCTGCAAAAGATGGCTCAAACGGTGAGGTCAGGTAGAGATATTCCCCTTGTTAGATCAGACCAACCGATTAGCTCTTAATTGACGACAATTAAGACTGACTTAATTCTCGCGGCAATTGCGCGTTGCTTCCGCGAGTTGTTATGCGAAAGTGTCAATCCGGCTTTCCTTATGACCATATATGGCCATAACGATGATTTCGATTGCGTGGTTCGCCTTTGGACTACATTGCCTATTGTGCAGTTTGGGATTTTCTATTTTACTTGGTTTTTGTGAATATATACGGTCACGGCAAATTTCCGATGGCGCGATTCTCGCGCTTTATTTTTATAAGTGATTCGTTTGTGTTTTGTATCTCTCATTACATTAGCCTACTGGAATATTCCATTGGAATGTTCCTTCGTTGTACTGGGATACAACACTGCTAATTAGTGGAATATTAGGAAAAACGTTGTTAATCAATTTGTAAGCTGTTGCTGTAAGTGTACAGAATTGTGGCAATGTGAAATATTGTATGGGTGCATGAATTATCATTTTCTCATTTAGAACACCCGGCGACTGTTTTTTTAAATGTTCCGCCGATGCATCTTGCTGTTGTTGAATATGCATATATATTCGTTTTCAAAGTCAATTTATAAACGTGTCGGCATAAAAATGATGACTTCACACATGCATTGATTTCATCAGCAGATATGGAACGTCTTATAACTGGTAGAGTTTGACTAATATATCCAGACAATAAAAGAGTGCTCCGCCAAAGATTTACTGATTTCCTCTTAAATATTTTAGTGTACGATCAAGCGTTTCCAATGATTTTTGTATGACATAGTATATTCGTCTCATATAGTGAATTTACATAATTTGGGTATTTTCCCATTCCTGAATTCTTGTTTATATTGCATGTTGGTGTCTCGGTAATTTGCACAATAAACCGTAATTTTAGTGCTGAATACGCTGTTCCGCTACTATCCAAAAGAGTTGCTGCGATCCCAGATGACGCGATAGTTAGTGCAATATTTTTTCTTGATCATATTATTGCCAAAATAATCTAAATTTAGTAATTTAATACAGATGTTTGGCATAACTGTGGTTTATTTATGAAGGTGTACAGTGGTTCATTTACAAGGATTATGCGTCGGTGAGTCCCGGATGAATATACATTTCTTCCTTAGGTTTTGCTTTGTGACAGGTCTTACGTTGTTTTTGCAACAGCTCTTACGCTTGGTCGGGTTGGACTAGCCCGCTGCGGCTCGTGCCCCACCCTTTATAGTTCGGTGCAGGCGGCTTGTTGGTTGCTGACTTGGTGGCGGGGGTAATATCCGGCGCGTTCGCTAATTGGGACGCTAGTTGTTGGAGGGGATAATCTCTCCGTTCTACATAAATGAGAAAAGTTTTTCTTTTTCTTCCGGGTGCATCTAGAGAATACAATCTGCCACTTTGACTTAAAATTACATTAATAATTCTATCATGCGCTATGCGTTGTTCAGGAACCAATTTCATAAGAATGTTATTAATAAATGCACGCGATTCGTCTACATCAAACTGTATTCAAAACTGTATTCAACTGTCGATCAAAAATTTTGTTTGTAGGTCGATTCAGTAAAGCAATTCCCAATTCTACCAGTTTTCGTTCATGATCGCTAAATATATGTCCTCAATCAAAATCTATGCGTCATTGTACCCGTTTATTACGAATTCAATTTCCTGGTTTTGATTCGATACACGCAAACTATATAGGGTGTCTCTGTAGTCTTTGTATTTTTCCCAAAGATCTTTTGAGCAGTATCCGATGTGAGCAGTATCCGGATGTGAAGTATATTCTATTGTGAAGTATACGCGCTCTCCATTTTCAAGATGCACTAACAAATGAATAACTGTTAAATGTTGTTCATAGATTGGAAATGATAAAATGCGCCATACGGATTTATTATTAGTAATGTAGCGTCCCAATTGATATTCCTCTATTTCATCGCTCAATGCGTTTGTATTCCGCGCTTCAAAAACTATCATATTACTTCGTTCGTTGACATATTTCCAAATGTATTTAATGGATTTCACCGAATTGCAATACTTGACGTCGACGTGTCCTTTGTATGTTTTCGATAGCAATAGTGCATACGGGACAAGCCATGAATTATCGACTTCAACATCATTGTTTCGTATCTTTAATATTATTGGTAATATTTTCCATCGTCTTCAGTTGATCGTCAACGATAAAGTCGATATCCATAATTGCCAGTGATAGTCTTTGCAAGTAAACCTCTTGAGTATTGTTTCGTGCATTTTCCATCCGACATGCATGATGAATTGTTATTTAATAAGCCACATGGACCACGAATCATATTTTTGGTGACGACAGCAAAATAAGCCTTGATTAATGTCGATATCTGACATTTCTGCTGAAATGATTTGATCAATTAGAGCGGGGGTGATTTTTTTGATCAACCAATCAAAATATGCGCATCCGGCAATCCTATTTTTTGCCATTCGATGGAATATATCTAACACCATGTCTGTCCAAAAACATGATGTTTAACAATGAAATCCAATAAAGATTAAAAATTTTGTTTGAACACGCGCGCAGAAATATCATGACAATGCTATGATGATTGTCCAGGTAACAAAAGTTCTTTTATTTCATTCCATGTTGAATTGCGTGTGAATGTAATAAACAAATCTGGGCATTCATATGCGCCAATATATGTCATTGCGCCTTGGGCGTATTCATGCATTTACCTAGGACTTCCTGTAAATGTTGCCGGTATTATTGCAATTTTTCACTATTTGTTGTGATTCACATTACTACCATTAACAACTATATCACGTGAATATACTTTTCTGAACGCAACTTTGTTTGATTGAATCTAATGTATATCAGCCATTCTGTTTCGATTTTCACATACATTTCAAGATATGATATTCATTGTTTCTATGCACCATCAACTTATATGAATAGTGATTCATGGCACTTAGCTTCCTATTCGTTTCCTCGCCTGTTTATGCATTTCTTAAAATTTACGTTGAAATAATATCCATTTTCTCCTTGCCAAAATAAAATCGAATATTTCAATGCGTGGCACGAGTAATGAATTTCTGAAACCCGATGAAGATCGCCATTTTTTCGAGAAATAATTATATCACGCAAGTTAAATTCTTCGCCAACTACAACGATCGCCACATCGTCAATTGTTGGTGCATTGTACCGTCTTTCGTGTTGGCGGACAGGTGTTTTATCCGCTCTAGTTACAACTTTGTAGTCATTAGTTGGTATATGTGCAAGTTTAACACCTTATCAAACTTACAATCCCAGTCATGTACATCACGGATCTGTTATATACACGACTAAAGGAGAGGTCGGGTAGAGACACACCACACTGGGAACGAGACAGTTACTCGTTAGCCGGTATGCGACATAGTTCAATATAAAATTATAGATAATCACTACGAGATATCGACGATTGTGTTGGTTCAGGTGCGGTGCCAAAGTTAATGTAATATTAGTCTGCAATATTAGTTAATGTAATATTATTGAATTGTAAACGTCATTTTGTAACTTGGTGAGTTTTAATTTCAGTTATTTATTACAATTTCACATGTCGTGATTTCTCTACCTTTCCTGGACTTTATTTAGTCTCTGATTTCGAAATTTATAAATCAACACAATATGGATGATGTAAAGGCAATATTCCACGTCGCATCTGAGGCTACAGATACCAAAAGTACGGTAGTTAAAGTCAAGACTATCCACTTGGTGGGCCAACTAAAAACTTTTCAACTTCCTCAGAAGCTGCAAACGAGTGACGAACATCGACAACTTTTTGGAAATGCAGTGATAAAGGGAGTCGTCAAAAGTTTGAAGATACGCAACAAGTTCCAAAAGGTAATCATAACCCTCGTGGAAGGTAAACTGAAAGATAAAACGTATCTTATTTAGACGACGAAGGTAATGTCGTTTTCAATGGGTATTTCCTAGAAAAGGCCCAGGCTGGCTCACCGACCCCGGCGCAAAGCCTTACTACCGAAAGCTAGGCACACGAAAAACCAATCCATTCCGTTGCGAAAAACATAATACTAGAAAATAGTTCAATAACTCAAGAGTTCGAAAAACAAACTCATTGTCACACGCCTCGGAACTCTGGAACAATTCATTCGTAGAGATTTTCGACCAACAGTCATGGTCCGAAATCGCGCACGCTTACACGTTTCAATATGTAAACGGATCCGCTTTGGAGTTTGCATTGAAAAAAAGAAACATGTTGCTAGATGTGGATCCCAATTTCGTTATCAGTTCTCATATAAACCTAATAGTGATAACGCTACCCAACTTTATTAAAGCACGGTTAAATAAAAAGAAATTAACGAACATGGAAGGTTTAATGTCGACACTTAGACAAATAAACCCTATGAAAAGTAAATATAATGCAACTCGAGTGAGAGAAACGTAGTTAAACATAAAACTCAAAACAAACATAGTAGGTGTTCGTACTGCAAAAGTGTAGGTTTCCCAAAGAAGTATCATCCAGAGTTATCGTGCCGCAGACAAAAAGCACACCAAAAAGTAAATAAAAATGACGAAATTAAAGTAACAAACAATATAGAAATTTAAGATGCGATTGCTTGTACAAAAGAAGCATGAAACGAATAGTGACCCCACTGATAAAATAAAAAATTCTGGTAAATAAAAAACCTGCCACCGGTCTTCAGAATATATAGAGACGATTTTAGGCAGATCAAAAGCAAAAGGTGTGAGTACCTGGCCAGTAACGATATTTAATATTACGAAGCAATTTACATTTTGTATAGTAAAAAGCGATTCATTCAGAGATGACATACTGCTAGGTTTAGACTGTATACAAGATTTCAAACTTTGTCAAGATGAAAAGATTTCAAATTTTGTGAAAGTTGGCATGTAATTATCGCGTACGATATTTGTTGCACCAAACGATGTTGTTTAAAAACATGAATTGTACTTTCGTATGTTTTCTAAAAAAATGTTTTGATTGACTTATTTCTCCTGATACCAACGTCGATAATTGTTCTGATGGTGAATATAATTCTGGTAATTTAATGTTACCACCTGCGCCCCACATTCCTTGTGTTTCATTCATCAATTTTAACGCATTGCAATACACGCATAATTTATCAATTTTTCCAATAACTACACTTTGATGAAGACTATAATCATAATTACCATCGTAGCGGAAAGCACAAAGATTTAAATAAGTGTTGAGTGTTCGCCTAGATCGATCAACCCGTAATCTAACTGTTTCCAGTCTTACCTGGCTGTGCTCGAGAGTTTCAGATGAATGGACTTGAGCAGTACGTACATGAACGGTTTCTAGTCTTACTTCATGTTGGTCGATGGTTTCAGATGAACATGCTTGAGCAGTGCGTATACGAACGGCTTCTAGCCTTACTTCATATTGGTCGAGAATTTCAACCGAACGGGTATGAGTATGCAAAATGCCTCATCTTATATGAAAAAAAATGGAATGGTTCAAATTTCTACTATGTTAACGACCAACATGGTAGAAACTTGAACCCCAATAGCTAGGCAACCACTTGAGCTGGAGTCTTCAAATTTTTCGTGAGGCTTTACTATCAGTAGGACTATCAATCAGAAATTTTTCAAGTCGATTGAAAAACTTTCACTTTGTAGGGTGGGTGACTTCATGCGAAATGACTCATATATGACAAGAGAGTGTGTTTTATTTCACTTTTCGTTTTAGTTGCATAATTCATTTAACATGCGGATGTCGAATAAATCATGCCACTATAATGAAAAGAGATTAGTAAATCTGCACGTCAATCAAAAAAGCGAAAATCATTACGAAATTCAGAAACAGCCGAGCAACGAGAAGCAAGACTTGAAACCATTCGTGTACGGACTGCTCAAACCCGTTTGTCTGAAACTCTTAACCAATATAAAGTAAGGCTAGAAACCGTTCGCATGGCCACTGCTCAAGCCCGTTCCTCTGAAACCCTCGAGCAACGAGAAACAAAAGACTGAAAGCCGTTCCTTTATGCATTGCTCATACCCGTTCGTCTGAAATTCCGGACCAATATGAAGTAAGACTAGAAACCGTTCATGTGGCATGCAGAATGCCTCATCTTATATATAGAAATGGAAAACTGTTTGTTTGTATGTTGGTTTGTTTGTTTATTTGTATGTCTGTTTGTTTGTTTGTTTGTCACGAGTAAGCTCCTATACTATTCATCCGATTGCGATGAAAATTTGGCGAATTGTAGTCTGCACTCCCGAGAAAGTTTCTGCGTCAGTAGAATAATTTTATTTGCCAAAATAAACGCGTACAGGGCAAAACAAAATTAACATTTATGTATATGTCAAATTAATCATGACTCTAAATCGAAAAGCGATTGAACGATCTACACCTCAATCAAAACGGAAACATACATTACGAGTTTCAGAAATGGGCGAGCACCGAGAAGAAAGACTGAAAACCATTAGAGTATGTTCGACGAAGTACAAACTTTCGTAAAATAACAGCAATAACAGACGAATTGATTCGCAAAGATTTTGAAAGTATTATATATAACTGCAAAAAACATAAGTGGTTAAGGGAACGTGTTATATCAGCAGCCAAAACCCCAATGTCAATTATATAAATATTACGATTCAAAAGACAATATCATGAGAAGTTAAAACGTATAAGTCTTTTGCTGCTTTTATTAATCCAGAATACGTTGTAAATTATCCAACTAAATTCCTGAATTCGTTTCATTTGTCAGTCATATAGCGCCGCACGTTGTAACATTGAAAATGGGCGTGCTTATCATACTTTTACGAAACATCAATCCACCACGACTTTGCAACGGTACTGGGGTTCCAGGAAAAATATAATGAAGAATATCAGCGAATCTACAATTTAAAATAGAAAATTTGAAGAAAAAGACCAAAATATATGCCACTCGATTTTAAACGTTTGCTGTCTCAGTGCGACTCGCATTTGGAATGTCCATCAACAAAGCACGGAGACAATCGCTAAAAATGTGTATACTATAGATTATATTTGGAAAGTTCATGCTTCACACTTGTTTGTTTATCACGAGTAATCTTCTATATCATTCATCCGATTGCGACGAAAATTTAGGGAGTAGTAGTGCCGGCGCCCAGGAAGGTTTCTGTATTAGAATAATCTTATACAGGATTTTAGAAAAGTCTGGAAACGGTCGAATATCTGAAAAATAAAGCATTTTAGAGAAAAATATTTTAGACAAAAATTTTATGGCTCCGAGAGGGCTATAAGATGGTACCATTAAATTGACCTTGAAGAGTCATTTCAAGGTCACGAGACGGTTACCGGATTTTTTTTAAATGGCACCCCTACTTTTATTACATATTCTTATAGTTGATCTCGAGAGCTTTCTAAAAGGCGACAAGTAAATGTCTTTTCATCAATTATTTTTCGAGTTATAAGGCTTTAAAAGTACAATACCGCCGGCATTAGCGTTAACCGAGATATACCACGTGGAGGTTATACGGTCGGATTTACCTTTCTTGTGTGTGCGTGCGTGCATGCGTGTGTGCATTGAATACCCGTAGAGCACTCAGCCGATTGACCGTTGCCAACTTCCTCAGGTTGTCCTTTACTTCTAAGGCATCGCTCCAGACTATTACGCCGTACACGATAACCAAGGTTATGACCGATGCCAGGAGCTTCCTCTTGTCTTGGCGCCGACCACCAATGTTTGGCATCAGCCGTGCTAGGACATTTGCTACTCTATCTGCTTTCTGTGCAGCATACGCAACTTGTTTTTTAAAGTTCAGTCTTGCGTCCAGCATCACTCCAAAATACCTAATAAAAGGTTGTGAGGTGATGGTGCACGTTCTCACATCTAGAGTGACTATTTTCGCCGTTTTCGGACTACTGAACAGTACAACCTCTGTTTTATGATCGGCCAGTTTGACGCCGACTGGGTTCATAAAACACTATATGACTTCATAGGACTCTACAAAAAACCGCTGGATTTCTTCGAGTTGTTTCTAAACAATGACGAGTCGTGCATCGTCAGCGAAGGCTACTATCTCTGCTCCTGCAGGTAGTTTCTTTAGAAGTTCGTCATACATAATGTTCCACAGAAGAGGGCCCAGCACCGAGCCTTGGGGTACTCCCCCAGTAACTGCGTAGTTCTGGAGACCATCCTCTGTATCATACACGAGCACCCTCCCGTTGAAGTAACTCCTGATCATCTTCTTCAGGCACACTCGAACCCTGAGTCGATCCAGAGTCAAGCAGGTGTTATCCCACCGGGTCCAATTAAAGGCGTTCTTTACGTCGAGAGCTACCAATAGGCAGTATTTCTTACTGCCACGGTCCCACCGTTTCCCACAGATTGCCACTTTCGCAATGGCGACAACGTGGGTTATGGCGTCGATTGCTGACCTGCCTTTTTGAAAGTCGTACTGGTTTTCGACAAGAACACTACTAATAGCGGCCGTGATTTTCTCATGTATAATGCGTTCAAGGATTTTTCCGGCCGTATCCAGCATGCATAATGGGCGATACGATGAGGGCTCGTCTGATGGTTTGTTGCTTTTCGCCAAGAGGATGAGTCTTGGTCGCTTCCATCGTTCAGGAAAAGTTCCCTGGCCGAGGCACGCATTGTACATGTCGAGAAATGGCTCGGGTGTTGTCTTTACAGCCACTTTCAGTGCAATGTTAGGGATGTTGTACATACCAGGCGTCTTGGTGTTTTCAACCCTCTTCACTGCTCGCAGAAGTTCTTCCCTCGTAATCGGAGGAACATCTTCTTGCTTCGACTGGTAGCTCATGGGCTTTTGCGCCGGGAAAAGTGAGCCCATAATCTTCTTGAGCTGTTTTGGACATGTGGGTTGTTGTCGTGACTGGCCCTTCAGCTTCATCATGACACCCTTGTAGGGCCTTCCCCACGGGTCATGGTCCATCTCACCAAGTAACTGGGTCCAGAAAAGTCAGTACTTTTGCTACGCTTGATAGCTTCAGTAGACCGAGCCAGTTTGGAGGCCTCTTTCAGCTGCGGAAATATAGGCTTTTTCCTTGTTCTCTGTGCTATCCGACGTACACGGTTGGTTTCCGCTCGGAGCTGCGCGGTGGCATCACTCCACCAGTACACTGGCTTATGCGAACTTCCATTCCCTCGTCGAGGCATGGCAGTATCGCAAGCCCTTGCTACGCATTCCATGACGCGTTGTACCTTTGCTTCAGCAGTTGATCCTGTTGCGATACTTCCTTCCATGCAGACACGCATGGCGTCTGCATCGAAAGAGTTCACTTTCCAGCCTTTAAACTTGTGCTGCTGTAGATTTACGCTTACAGATCTCTGCTGCCTGATAGTGCTCCAGGTGATCACGCGATGATCGATGAGGGTGTAGATCTCCGGAACTCTCCAGCAAGTTACCTTTCGCACGGGTACTGCTGACAAAAGTTAGGTCTATCATATATGATGTCTCTCCTCTCACAAACGTTAGCAACAATCCGTCATTTAACAGTGTAAGGTTTAGCACGGACAACGCTTCCAAGAGTGCTTACTCTCTCTTCCACGTCTCCCTGCTGCCCCATTCTACTGCCCATGCATTGAAGTCTCCAGCGATCGCTACTGGGCATCGACCCATTGCATCGGCAACGAATCGATCCAGTGTGGCTTCAAAGCCCTCTTGCGTCATGCTGGCTGGAAAATAGAAGCTGTAATATACGTACCGCCGGTCTTCACCCTCACAAATCACTGCTCTGGATCTTTCATCGCTTCCTGGAATGGGTGTCTGTCACAAGCCCAGACAGCAGATGAGCCAGTTGCATCGGTCTTCCAAGAATACCCATCAAGGTTTCTGTATTGATCACAAATGATGTCAACGTCGATCTTCTCCTCTCACATAATCTGCATCAGTAGATCTTGCGCTAGCTCGTAATGGTTGAGGTTTATCTGCAAGATATTCAGCGCCATTTTTACATCAGTGCTTGATACGCCTTCGTATACACTACGCATGATTTACTTCCAGGCACATGGTTGGTTTTCTGAGTTCCTTGTTCTTTGCCGAGGATGCAACAAGGTATCGTCTCACACTTTTTGCCTTTGTGTCCCTCCATGCCACATCTGACACACAATTTGGACTTATCCGCGGCCGATTCACACTTCTTGGTCACGTGAATAGTGCCAGCACTTGAGGCACTTCGTGGGTTTAAGTACCTCACGCATGTGGCAATTGGACCAATTGATACGCAGCTTACCCCTTGTCACGAGATTAGTGGCTGCATCTCTCGTCAGTTTCAGCAGAGCTGTCCATGTCCCCCCGTAGGTATCCCGGACAATTGTGACTACCATTTGGTTGACCGAGAGAACGTCTCCCAGTGCCTCGTTGATGGCCTTGAAGACCTCTTCATTGGTGGTACTACCATCTATCCACACGATCTTCACCATCACATGTTGCACCTTGGCGCTGATGGTACCATCCTCGCCAAATGCAGTGCTGATGGTTGCAGAGAACTCAGCCGTTTTTCCCTGGCTCTCTTTGTTCAAGACCAGAAGAACATCCCCTGCCAGTGTTCTGCGTACTCCAGCAACTCCAAGCCCCACGGCTCTCAGGCTGGAGTCTTTGGTTACCTTGCTCAGAATATCCGCGTAAGTCTTGCCCTCTTTTGGTTTGACTATCAAGGCGCTTGGTCGCACCCGTCTGGTTCGCCTCTTACGGTCTTCAACCAGGTCTTTCTTTTTTACCCTTTTCCTGCTCTCTACTTCCTGCCATGGTTGTTCACAAAAAGTGTGATCCTCTTCGTGACCTCCCTGACTCTGAACATCGGCAGACGTTTCTGTCTCTATTTGCAGGTCTTGCTGTGCCTGTTTATTCCTGCTCCTCTTCGCCTGCTTTTCCTTGCGCTCGAACACTTGGGGAGAGGATCGCTCCTTTTTCTTCGAGGATCTTCCATTCTCTTCTTGCATTGTTTGTGCATGCACGACCTTTGCAAGTGAAGGTGAGGTTTGAGCCTTGCCACTTCTTTTGTGAGCGTTTGGAACCGCTACTGTGAACTCTTCATCCAACTTTGAGAGCTTGTTGTAAGTTATTTTCATGGCACTTATGCTCTTCTTAATTTCATCATACACGTTGATCTTCGGTGTGATATACCCGATCAAGTCACCGATTGGCTTTCCAAGCTTGTGGAACTCTTGGGGCCACCTTTTCCTATGTTGTTCACTTGGCGCGGTACACACCATAGAGGCCAAGTGGTTCACCTTATTGGTGCTGCAGTAACTAGATGACGACGAACGGCGACCTGCTTGCTCGCCCCCGGACGCCAACACTAGGATTTGTCTCCCTTGCGCCGTAAACATTTTTGGTTTTATGAGACAGTCCATGGCTCTATAATCTTCGTTTGGTCTCCGGCAGTTGTTTTATTTCACTACTGGCCTGACTCTCCCTGAAGATTGTGGAGGGGTTTCCCCAATCCGCCACCCAAGGGACGCGTCGCTGAGCAGTAACGCCTCTGCTCGCGCGTGTGTGTGTGTGTGCGTGCGTGCGTGCGTGTGTGCGTGTGCGTGTATGTGTGCGTGTTTGTGTGCGTGTGTGTGTGCGTGTGTGTGTGCGTGTGCATGTGCGTGTGCGCGTGCGTGTGTGCGTGCGTGTGTGCGTGCGTGTGTGCGTGCGTGTGCGTGTGCGTGTGCGTGTGCGCGTGCGTGTGTGTGAGTGTGTGTGTGTGTGTGTGTGTGTGTGTGTGTGTGTGTGTGTGTGTGTGTGTGCGTGTGTGTGTATTTTCGTGGGCAGGTAGAAATCTTTATGAAAACCCCAAATAACTAACGTTATTTGGGAGTGTGGGATTTTTACCCATTAAAACCACCTCCCGCCCTCTCTGCCTTGTCTTATCCCGTGCGGGGCCGCCGCCATGTATTACTTCGTAGGGCAAGGGATCGACTACAGTTGCGTCAGAGTTATATTGTTACTCCTGTCTTTGCCGTTCTTCAACGCGTAACTTCTTTAGGACTACCGTTGCAAAGTCCTTGGTGGCGCTCCATGCATCTGCTGAATCGGACATGTGTTTCACGATATTATTCAGAGTAATGTGTTTGCTAAGATCCTCCTGGAGCCAGTCCCGCTCGTTCTTGAAATGTGGACACGTGAAAAACAGATGCTCCGCGTTTTCTTCTACGTTCCAAGCTGGGCAGTTCTCGCTATCGACCAGGTTGAATCGGTGGAGATACCTACCTCGCCATGCATGTGGTTCACCCACTGCTGCACCGATGGAATCAGGTGATAGGTCCATTTCCTTTCGCATGAGTCGTCTCAGCACTGTTGCCAGAGACGTAATGTCACTGCTTTTTCCTCCTTGGCAATGTTGTCCTTCTCAACTGAGGTCTGCCGACTGCGGTGGTACACTCTGTGCCGTTCGTCTGCAAGTATTTCTAGTGGTGGCATACTAGCGATGACGCATATTGCTTCGTACGATATGGTGCGGTATCCAGCAGCAACTTTAAGGAGAGTTCCGCGGTATACCGACACCATTCTTCTTCGGTATGAGGCAACATTCAGCGCCTCGTGCCAAATCGGCGCCGTATATAACAATATAGATGTTATTACTGTTGCCAGCAGCTTTTTTCTCACCTGCTTTGGCCCTCCAATGTTTGGCATAAGTCGCGCTAGCGCTGCACTCACTTTTGCACCCTTAGCAACCACGGTTTTAAAACGCTGCCTCAAGCTGAGTCTTGCATGCAGCATCACTGCGAGGTGCTTGATATGGAATTGCGACGTGATTTCGCAATCACCGAGATCCAGAGTGATGGTTTCGACCATCTTCCAGCTCGTAAACAGCACAGCCTCCATTGTGTGGTGCGCGAGCTCCAGACCAAACGAGTGCATCCGCTGTTTCACTCTGTCATACGATTCTCCGAAGGTGTACTTAACCTTTTCAAGGGTCTTGGTCGTAATCACTAGCCCTGCGTCGTCCGCAAATGCAGCCATCTCGGTCCCTTGCGGCAGCTGTGTCTTTAGCAAAGCGTCGTACATCACGTTCCACACCGATGGCCCTAGGACTGAACCTTGAGGGTCTCCTCCAGAGACTTCATAGTACATCCGACCATCGTCTGTATCGTACGCCAAGCGTCTCCCGCAGAAGCAGCTCTTAATCATTACTCTGAGATAAGCCGGCGTTCCCAGGTCGTCTAATGCCTTGCCTATGCTATTCCATCTGGCTGACGTTGAACGCGTTTTAATATCCAACGCTGCCAGCAAGCAATATTTTTGACTCCACGATTTCCGGAAACGTGAAAAATTGTTATAAATAAAGTTGTTTAAAATTCAATTTTCTACATTTTCGGTTCTTATACATTTTTTCGTCGGATCGATATTTTTCGACTTATACCCGAGAAGAGGTTGGAGTAAAATGAAAAATTCCTGAGATCCTGAGATCGAAAAAATTAATGAGA
>JAPYZU010002329.1:0-13607 GCA_030523005.1 Tryphoninae sp. B BG-2022a | reverse complement strand
TCAAGCATAAATCAAAAAGTTGTAAAGCTAAAAATGTTCGTTACCTGCGTAAAAATGTCGTCCAACACATAACTTACTCGCACGACACGCAAATCGCAACTGACTAATAGCGTCCCATGCAGTGCGATCTAGTGGACGTACTCGTATTAAGACATGCGGTATAGGTGTAGTGTGTGTAGTTTTAGAGAAATTTGCTTGTTAGTACTTACCTCTGTTAACTGTAGCCCCGGTCTCCCCGATGTATGTAAGCTTTTAAAAAAATACTTAAATAAATAAAAACTTTTTGTTGGAGGTTATGTGGAAGTGGGCAGGAATAAAAGTTTAATAACCACACAGCTAGTACTTGATCAGGTTTATTTTGAACGGTTTTAATGGTTATGATTTCATATTGAAAAAATGTACAATGTTAACCCTCTCTGTAAGAAGGCTCGGCTACGACTGAGTCGTGGGCCCTTGGTGGGGATAGAAAAACCATGTTGGTCCGCTCTAAAATATTCTCGAATATTGGGCATTTGTCAGAACGCTTGCTTTGTTTTTTTTTTATTTTAAAAAGATCGTTTATTTTTCGTTATTTACAATATTCAATTTTAAACAATGAATATCCTTGTCAAACTTAAACAGTAAAATATATGTATGTATGGTATTGCATTACGTGATGCATCTCACCATATAACGCTTAATATAATAGTAATGTTTTATCGCAAATCTAGCGTACTTTTTAATAATTTTATTTTTTTATTTTTGGTTATAGCATTTAGAGTCCTCGTTTTTATTCTTCTAGCTATGGTAAAAAAAAAGAGTCAGAGCGCTTACTAGAGAAGCCACAATGTCTAACACTTTTTTTTTACTATTATTTATAAACACGTTTATAACGATTTATTATTAATTATAAACGCTTATTAACAACAAGAAACTGTGAACATTAATGCGTAATAACTGAAAAAAGATTATATAGTTGTAAAAATGGATGTAATAGTTATTAACAAAAAAAAAATTTCTAAATTTTCAACAATCGAAAAGAAAAATAGTATTTATGGGAAGCTCACGATTTACCCAGGTTTGAAAATTGTTAAATTGATAGAACTTTAAAATAATAATTTTTCAAAATATTCAAAAAATGCACTCACTTTAAACAAATTTTAGCTTAAAACTTGAAAATTACGTTCAAAAGCACTTCAAACAATTTTTTTTTGGAAAGTACATTCAAAAACAGAAAGTAAAAAAAAATCGATTTAGCCTACGATTAAAGAAGTTTCGAGCAAAAAAAAACGAAAAAAGAGCGATTTTTTGAAAATTCGTTATCTTTTGAACGGGTAATCAAAAAAATCTCAAAATTTACCACAAAGAGATTTTTGATGGACACTAAAAAATATCAAAAAATGAAAAAATAAAAAAAAAGTTTTTGAAACAATTCTATCTGTCCTGGAATGCCCCATATATTTTGTTCTATATTCTTTACAAGCTTTTTTCACAATAAAATGGAAATTGGAAAATGAAATTGTGTCTCGATGAATCGAGATATGGAAACGAGCAAATTTTTTTTACTAACAACAGCTGTCGAAAGTAATTTACTTCCCCGATTGCTTGCGGATAACAAGTGTCACCGCAAAATTCCCTTCTCCGTTCTATGGAAAGTGAGAATATCCGGTATTCAGCAATCTCCTCAATTCGAGGTAACCTCACGTACTTTTTTAATGGAATCTTTTTCAATACAGATACAAAAGTACTTCCGCGTTCGATATCATTTGCCAACAAACTGTGCAATCAATCTAATTAATTGTTCAGTCGTATCTTTTTTCATTTTGAGTTAACATATTCAGTGTACTGAATTTCATGTGAAAATAATATTGTTTAGCCTCTTGAAAGCAAAATCTATCAGATTCTCCATTACACTGTCATATTTTTCAATAGAATATAATAACCATTTTTATGATAAAAGCAACTAAACCATTTGTATATTGTGGAATCAATAACGACCAACATCTCTATTAACTATCAAGAGTCCTCCTAAAAATTTCCATTTTCAATCACCCTGTATATACGAGATGGGTAATCGAACGATCCTCTTCGTCTGGGGAGAAAGCAATTTTCGGCTACATTTCTCATTTTTCCAATACAAACATCAATTTAGAGTTCGTTGCTGTAGCTTTTACCTATTCTATATAAATATACTATATGGGCTGTTCCTGCTCAGTTTGGCCGGAATGTGGAGCTCACCATTTTTGAATTGATTGAAATTAGATATCACTTTTGCATGTTTACAAAAATACTCCAAATTTTTCAAGAGGTTTCTTATTACTCACCTAAAAATGTACGCAATTGAATGGCGGCAACTTTGTAAATTTTAGGGAAATTGAAATATGACGGAAATAAAATCTATAAGTGGTCGAATACCTACATTGAAAAATGTTAGGGCTTACTCCTGGAGATGAAATAAAAGTACATATTCGTGAATAGATTTATATTTGTTAATTGATGAATTATTATTACAGTTAAGAAACATGTTTGATGGGGAAAGATAATACGCGTTCGATCATTGATGGACAAGGGCCATTGCGCTGTAGCTCGATGCGTATACAGCGTGAATCGTAAAAAGTGTCGCACAGCGAATTCTGAGGAAGATGAGACCACTACAAGCAAAAGTTGCAAATAAATATTAGGGATATTGTTAATAATTTACGAGATATATACAGGGTGAATTGCGTAAGGGGTGCCAAGCGGTATCTCAAGGTAGATGGGCTCATTACGAATAAAAGTTGCAAATAAACATTAGGGATATTACTAATAATTTACGAGATATCAATTTGTTTAATCGGACCAATCAGAGCGCGCCGAGAAGCGTTAAAGCCACCCACCCCCATTCTAGCCGCAGATAAAGCATAGATTAGGGCGTTACATTTGGGTTTGCAAAATTCAGAGCAGTCAATTTTGATTGTATTAGTACGTAGTCATTTTTTGTTGGCGGTCATTGGTTGCTCTGAATTTTGCCCAATGTGTCGACAAGCGTTGATGTCACCCACTCCCTGCCTACATTCAGAGCAGCCAATGCCTGAGAAAAAAAAGACTGCGGAAAAATACAAGCAATCTAATTGACTGCTCTGAATTTTGCAAATCGAAATGTAACGCCCTAATCTTTGCTATATCTACGGCTAGATGGCGGTGGGCGGCTTCAACGTTTCTCGGCGCACTCTGATTGGACCAACTATAAATATTTATAACTCGTAAATTATTAACAATATCCCCAATGTTTATTTGAAACTTTTGTTTGTAATGGCCTCATCTACCTCAGAATTCACTGTGCGACACTTTATACGATTCACGCTGTATATGTGAACGCGAGAGATACAAGGTAGCGTATCTGAAGGTGATGAAACAGATTTTCGTTACTGTCACTACGGCCCATCCATTTTTTGGACAAATGTCAGTCCGCAACTAATAAACGAAATTAACTGAAATTTGGGTGTGTTATAAAGTTGATAGCCCTACAGAACGTAAGTATCGCAGAATTTCACACATCGATAAAAAATTATAAAATAAATTTGTTACTATCTCTCTTACTATAGACGTATTAGTGGCTCGACTCACAAAATTGTCGAATTTATGTACCACACGAGAAAAAATTCGACAAAAGGAATACATTGCTGCACGTACAATATTACATAAATGTAAATTGTCCGAAAAAAAATAGGGTTAAGCCGTTAATAGTAATTGTTATAATAGCAATGAATTCAGGTGAACACAAAAGGGATTTATGGTTATTTTTGGTTCGATTGAAGCAAAGTTTTTTCCGCCAGAAATTAACACTAGGTCACGACAATGCTCTGCCGTCTCTCATATTTATAATTCTGAGAGTCGAGCGATCGAATCCCCCTACAATAAATTTGTTTTTTCACTATTTTTTTTTATTGCGTTTTTACCTTTTGCATATAGATGCATTTTATTTTGCATAAATATTAATGAACAAAACTTCAGAAAAATGCCAAGAGCTTCAATTTAGTTATTCATGCCCACTCTTGGCTAAGTTTAGTTCACGCCTTGCAATAAATTTATAATATGGTGCTACGGCGACAGCAATTAAAAAATGTGCGTGAGCTGAAATTACTTATTGTTAGTGGAAACCACGCTAAGGTGGTGAACGTCTTTCATGTGGTGGAAAAGGATGTACTTGAAGAACGGGAGGGTTGGGAATAGGGATATAGCACAGGGGTATCAACTCGAGTATCTCTGCAGAACTTACGAAATTGTGTGAGTTCTATAGGTATGCATCTATTTGTCCAACACATGTTTGCAGGGAAACCGGTGACTAGCAAGAGCAAGATCTCAACGTTGGGATCGACTTTGGGACGCCCTTTTAGGGTGATATAAGGATTGGTCCTAAGTATTACCCCCTGCCACTGTTCACCCTGTCGGGCCCACGTTTTTGAGAAATCGAGCAAACAAAATTTGTATGACGAGTCTGAACATTGAAAATAAAGTAAGTTTTCTAAAGCGCGCGATAGTCTAGCGGTTAAAGTATTCGGTTGCTATGATGAAGTTTTAGGTCCGAGTCCCCTACCACCGCTATTTTTTTTATTCGAAATTATATATTATATTCTTCATCTAGTTTGTAATTACAGCTTGTTTTTCGGAAAAGTTCAGATTGACCTTCGTTTTATCGAAACGGTAATTGCAATGCAATAAAATTCAAATTAAAGGAAAAGTTGAATAATTATAAGAAAAAAAAAATGAATATACAAACTTTTGAAACGGTGATTACAATCTCGCAAGCAAGATTTTTTAACGTAATATACAAAAGGTGGATATAAATTAAATAAAACTAACGTTTACAAGTATTTCGATTAAAACAAAAATAACGGTAGCAAAACTCGAACCCAAAACCTTTAGCATACTAACGGAACAAATTAACCACTAGGCTATCGCGCCACTTCGAAAACCTGTGTTACTTTCGAGGTTCAGACTCGTCACACAAATATGTTTTGCTCGATTTCTCAAAAACAAGGACCCATCAAGGTGAACGGTGGCAGGAGGTGATACTTGGGACCGAACCCTACACTACCCTGAAAGGACGTCCCGAAGTCGATCCCAACGTTGAGATCCTCCCCTTGTGAGAATCAATAATGATTCTACCCTTGAGACAAACGGATACCATCGTGGATAGAAGAAGTGAGGAGTTCTTTTTGATTGACCAATTACATTTATCACTTGTCTCGTAAAAACATTTCTCTGTTAACAATGCATATCTTTATAATTCTGCGCTCAAAATTAGGGTTCCTTAAATGTTTGGTTATGTCCAAATTTATACTTTTATCCTAACGCTGATTTTATTCCTATTTTTATGACGAAGTCGTGTACTTGGCGCAGTTACATCGGTTTCTTTACTCCCCTCGATAAGGATTTCAAAGTTGACGTGGCAGGAAAAAATGGATTAATGTCCATCATTGATTACTTGGAGAAATTATAACCGCGAAACATATATTCATTCTCATTATATATTTTGTTCTCATCAACATCGTATAAAAATGCATAAAGGCATAAGTTACAATAATGCTATAATTTGTCGTCGAAAATTTCTTGTTGCAGCTTTGTTACTGGTGGAGACAGGATGGCTTAGTGCCGGTGTCGCCTGGCTCGTACGTTACTATCAAACGTGTCCTGTGAACCAAGCTAAGGACGTTATATTAGGTATGTTTAACCGAAAATTTCATATTTGGTACAACGGGATAAAATTTTAGAAATACATTCTCTTATTGGATTCAGAATGTTACAAACAGAAATGAAAAATATCTGCTCTAAAGACCCTCTGGCAGAAAATCGCGAACGTGAAATATTTTTTCGACTATAATCTACAATATAACATATCCCCTCAAACGAAACACGTATAATGTAATTCATTGTTATGTTGTACCTTTTCATACGTTCATAGCTTTCGTTAACGTTTATCACAAGATTTTCAGTCTAAAATATAAAAAAAAAATACAGAATTCACTTTTATAAATTCGAAAATTTATAATTTTTTGATGTGGTAAATTCTAAACAGGTCTGTATGGATATATCATACGGAAACTATTGTCATAGTTCTTGATAATAGTATATAACAAACGAAGAAGAGGCAGGGGGGGGGGGGCGTAAATTGAATTATAATCTTCAGCTCTGTGTAGGTTTCAACAACTTTGGGTTTCACACTAAAAATGCATTTTCTTCAAGCTGAATACAAACTAACCCAGAGTTTGTTGTTAGCACGTACTTAATAATCTTACAATTACACTTCAATGGATTCAATCCCTACATTTTCATTAAATGGTGATCAAAGATAATCAGATACAATTTGTATATACTGGAGAAAATAAGGATTAATCGCAGTATCCTTTGTTATAGAAATTACCCTATGGTTGAACCTATCGTCAAGAATTGTATCAACCGTCGACAGCCAATTAAATAATTGTTTTTCACTTTTTAACAGGCCTCGTAATCTCCAACTGGTGTATTATAGCATCAGTTATGGTAACCGTATGGTGCACCTACGATGCAGCCGGCAGATCGTGGGTGAAAATGAAAAAATACCAGCGCAGCATGAGAGAAGCCGAATCACGTGGTGGTGGAAGAATGCACTACAAGAGAAGCGGAAGCCGAAATAGAAATTGGAGACAACGGTAAAGAAACAACAATCTTACGACAGAAGAAAGTGGGAAAAATAATAATTTTCCCCGATGCGTTTATTGCTAGCCACATGTCAATTAATTCGGCCGATGCGAATTTTCCATTCTAGCTTCATTTTTCCAAACAGGCAAGAAATAGTAACGATGCGTTTATTCTCTTGCAGAAAGGTCATACGTGCCTACCAGGATAGCTGGGATAATAGATGCAGATTGCTCTTCTGTTGCATGGGAAATTCGGACAGAAATAGAGTAAGACATCGACGAATATTCAACTGGTTTGTCAGGTAGCGTGAATTATTTTCGGCTACGGGTTAACTTGCCTCACGAAGTATTCACCCGTTGCTATACACCTTTGTCTGATCGATTTCTCGGTGTCTATTTTCACGTCTCAAATGCATATCGGACATTTTATATTAGCTCGATCACCGTTCAACCCAGCGATAACTTTAGATTCAATCCCTTATCCAATGTTTTTAAAAATATAAACAATTGTTTCACAATCCCAATGCAGGAAACGTATTTATGGCATAAGTTTGTAGAAAATTTTACGGATTTATTCAAACATTATGATCGCAAAAATAAATAAAAAAAGTTCGTCAAAACATTGCTTAAAATTGGCGATTTTATTAGAATACGATTTATGTGTACTTTTTTTAATTGTCATTGTTTCATATTTGCTATTCATTTTTAATGCATACGGAAGTGCTAATTTTTTTAACAAAATTTCTATTAAACTATTACTCGTAAATAGAAGAATAATGTAATTAATTCTAACGTCAGAAATTATTTGGAATCAATATGAATGACTGTAGAAGTTATGCAGTTTTAGAAACAATTAGAAGTGGATGTTTTAATGTTAGAATTAAAAATCCATTTAAACATACACAATCTATCTACATCTATTATATTAAAAATTCTGGATCGGATAAACAATTATGCAGGTTTTGGGCTGGTGCAGCTGGTATAAAATATTCAATGCAAATACGTTGTGGCGACATTAGGAAATTATTACCTCTATAGCGTGGAACTACAGGGTGAGGCACTAATAATTGCCACCTTAAATAACTCTGAAAATATAATAGTAGCAAATAAGTTTGTAAACAGAAATTGCAGAGATCAGCGAGGGCTGTTATATGATATTAGCGTTTCATTGCTAGGTGGAGTCACTTCGGAGTTACGAAGGTCACCTTTGTTTTTTGTATTGGAATGCTATATTTTGTTACTTGTTTGCTTATAGCGGTTTCCGATACGAATCCAATGAGGTGCAATATTAATGTCATTCAAGGTCAATAAGGTAATTTCCGATAAAAAAAAAGAGGAAATAAACGTCCTTTTACAGAAGAGGTCCAACGTGATTATCATTGCCCTCATTACAATGTTGTAATCGTTGTATCATGGATTAAGTAGTATTTCTTATCACTTCGACACGTATCCAATCATATGACACAATAAATCTCTCTTGCGTATCTTCAAGTGTAGTTGAGTTTGTTTATAAATAATGTCTTTCAAGAATCTCCACCAAGTCAAAATCCACATGCGTCACGACCTGGCATTGACAAATAAACAATGGTCAGACGATATTCCAGGACAGTGAAATAGTAAGATTAGTATCGAATCAGCAATTATAAACAATGGATTCTTTTGAAGAAAACACCGATATGCTTCTCATTTAAGGATAATGCAAGCGACGTTTCGTGAGAACAGTGAGACTTATACGCTGAAAGATATCCTTAACATTTTCAGCCTACGCGCTGTACATTTAAATATTTGTATGATAAACTTAGAACAACTGGATCCTTGGCCCATCAGAAAACGGGCAGGCGAGAGCAAGCAACTAACGAAAAAATGAAAATTTATATTCTTGTGGATGTGGTTCAAAATCCTTGTATCAAATCGCAGCAAATCGGAAGAGCATCTGATGTAAGCCAGAGAAGTGTTCTTCGTGTTCTACGTGTCCATAAATATCATCCTTACGATATCAATCTTCACCAAGAATTAGGCGGTGCGGATTTCATAAATGACGTTAAATTTTGTTGATGGATTTAAGTCCAGATTCAGAGACAGAACTCATTTATTAATTGGATTTTGTTTACTAATGAAGCAACATTCACAAATCATGGTAATATTAAGTTGCATAACCTGGATTTTTGGTCTTTGGATAGCATTAATGGGCTCCTATTTCATGAAAGGATGGAATCTTAAAGGTAGAAAATACAACATATTCCTTCATGAAACATTAGGTCCTTTATTGGAAAAACTGCTTGTAGAAATAAGGAACAGAGTGTGGCGTCACCACGATGGGTATCCAACACATTTTTCATTGATGGCTAGAAACGAGTTACAAAGAAGATTTCCAGATCGTTAGATTGGACGCGGAGGGGCTGTATCATGGCCGGCTAGTTCAACAGACTTGACTACTCTAAATTTTTCTTGTGGGGGTTCTTGAAACGCATTGTTTATAAAGAAGTTCAAACTATACCTGAAGGTATGCGGGAGACAATTATTGCAGCATGTGATTCGTTAAGCGTCGAAGTGACAAGAAATACTACTCAATCCATCATAAGAAGATAAATGATCCGTTTTGATCCTTAACGAACTTAATGCTGTACCTTATTGGATTCGTCTCAATAACTGGTATCAGAAAACATGTACCAACATATAGCATTCCATTAAAAAAAAACAAGGGTTACCTTCATATTTCTGAAGCAACTCTACCTAGCAACAAAAAGCTAACATCATAAACAGCCTCCGTTGTCCAATTCAACTTTTGTTTCAAAAACTTTGTTGCTATTATTATACTTTCGGCGTTAATTAAGGTAGCAATTATTAGTTCTTCACTCTGTATACTTAACTATAGTAAGTATCTATATTTCGTCACTACAGATTCATACTAATTCAGTTCGTCGATGAAAATATCGAATTGGGTCATCACTGGTAAACTAATAGACAAGTAAGTTTTGGGCATATACGAGAACTTATAGCGCTAATTTAGAATTAAACGGGGTGGTTGGTAGTGTTTATTTTCCGAAAACGATGAACTTATTCAACACTTTGATAGTTATAAATCTGCTGGAAGTATTTAAAATACGGTAATTAAAAAGCTTTTGGAAAACAATTCGTAACCTGACAAATTCTCGACGTCATATAAGATCGAAAAAATCTTATTTTCTTATTGTGGTTTTTGGATTTTTAATTTTCTTTCCGTTTTTCTGATTGTTTCTATTTGTTTATATCACGGCATTCATCGCACCGTCCGCACCGTTCCACGCAACAACGAAAGAACTCATTCACGGATATAGCGAGACTACTCAGTGACTTCTTCAGAGATCTCGACGTCGTTCCATCCGATGTCGTCGCCGGTCTCGTGTTACTACGAAAATTTCAGAAGATCGAACGCGAGCTCATCGTTAAGCAGAAGAAAAACGACACTTATGAATTTTTATCGGGTGTACCGGTTACACCAAGAACCAAGTTTCTATCGCTCACGGAGGACGGTGACTTGGGACACTTTCAGTCGGCTATTCATTACATGCATTTTGCACTGGCGGCTTATGGATGGCCTTTATTTCTCTTTAATCATACGACTGGTCTTTGCCAGTTATGCATGAGGTAATTACATGTTTCTTCGTGGTGGGTTATCTATCATGATGAATTGAGTCCGTTGAATTTTTGCTTACGTATTTCTTATTGAACGGTCTTGATCTTTTTTCACTAGTGATATATTTGGTGTTGAAATCAAATCGTAGTGTTTTAGAAGACACGACGTAGGTACCGCAGTATTTCGTTATTACTTATAATAATGTATTCATCGTGCAACAACTACCATCGGACGTCATTTGCTATACATAACCTCATTTTGAATCATAAATAATAATACTTCATAATTGAATATGTCAAATCAGAAAACATGGATTTACATGGAACTACAAATTCCGTGTTAATTTTTGGTACGGAAAACGTAGTTCCACTTATGGGCTGTAGAGCGCGCGGGGATGTATCGGTGTATCACATACACACGACGCATCAGCTGTCCCCCACTCTCATGCTATCTAGCTTCAACAGGATTGGACATAGATATTGGACAGCGCCACGGTGGCTGCAGTCTGCACTAAGCAGACCCCAGCCAAATGTGCCCATAAGACATGTTGTTCCCTGTAAATCTATGTTCTCTCCGCGCTAAACTGCTGTTTTGACGGGAGAAAAAAATAGGTTTTTCATCGAATGATCACTGGTAATAAATAATGGATCCATCAAGACAATTCAAAGTGCAAAAAGTAATGAGTTAAGCCTGGCCAATCATCAACATCAGTGACAAAACCGAATATCCATGGGTTTCACTTCCTGCTCTATATTTGGTGGGATCAGATGGGTGTAATTTATTATCAACTACTCAAACCAAATAGCGCCATAACTGGAGATCACTACTGATCACACTTGATGCGCTTGAGCCGTGCACTGAAAGAAAAACTGCCGAAATACTCAAAAACACAAAGTCATTTTGCTGCTTGAGAATTCTCATCCGCATGTCATAAAATCAGGACAAACATACCTGGAAACACTTAAATTGAAAGTCCTACCCCGCCCAAATATTGTTCTTTCTGATTATCATTTATTTCGTTCGGTGGCTCATAAACTATCTAAGCAGAAGTTGACTACGTACGAAGATTGTCAAAAATGGGTCGATTCGTGGATTACATGTAAAGGCAATGCGTTCTTCCGTCACGGTATTTATAGTCTGTCCAAAAGATCCTCAAAAGTAGTATAAAACGGCGGGGAAGACTTTAATTAGTATATTTTTAATATTTTCATTTAAAATAAATGATAGTTTTTCTTTACAATAAAGCTACGAATTTATTCCAACACCTGATATATTGTTTAAAAACTTGGTTCAAAAAGGGATAATGTATTTCACTTTTGTTATTTTTTAAATTATGATCTATATTATTATTTTGAAACGTATTATTTGCTTTACTTATTAATTCCTATTAATGAATAATATTAACATTTCATTTCAACGTCTTATCCTCAGGCTAAGGTGCGGATGCTTTCCATGCATAAGGCATGATGATGATGCGACAGTCATTGCTGACAATTGTTGTCAGTGCAATTATGCTGCTTTACGGCGAATGATAGAGATTGGCGAGGTCGAGGTTATCTACGCGACGTTTCACGTCGATGTTGGCGAAACACCTTTTTTCGTCGCACTAGATTACACGAAAAAGAAGGTTCGTCTGATTACCAATTCAACGACGAAAAAGATAATAGTAGATAACGATATCTAATTGTAAGTGATTGACAATAATTTCAATATGCTTAGTTCTATTGGAAAGGAAATTTTTATTTAATTATTCCAGTCGGATTTAGTTATGCCATACGTAGAAATTACAAGAAGGGTCAACTTTGCTTGCTCCATTATGTTCTTTAGTTGCTTTACCAAAATGGAAATCATATGGAATGACGAAAGGTGTTTTGTTCCATATCAAATTTCGGCATCCATAGGTTAAGTTTCTGTTTGGTCTAGCATATTCAAATTAGGTATAGAACGAAACTCCCATTAGAAAAATGTCGATTTGATAATTTTACGTGTATATATAATATATGTATATATATAAAATATACGTAAAATATATATGAGGCATTTCGCATGAAGATGAAGTACTACTGATAGTAAAGCCTCAGTAAAAATGTGAAGTCTCTAGTTCAAACGATTATCTAGCAGTATGGATTCAAATTTTTACCGTGTTGGACGTCGTACGCCATTCCTAGGTCTTTATCTTCCCGAGAAATAGATCAATTTGAAAAGTTAGGACTGATTTGGAAGCATTTTCTATGTACTTTAAGAATATGTTATTTATTTTTAACAAAATTAATAAATCAATAAGAAATTTTTGAAACTAATGTTAAAGTTGATTTTGTCTCAAAGATCGATCCCTTACATTTATACAATAAGAAATTTATAAGATAGTAGGATTCTTTATGAACAAAAAAGTATAGAATGATCAAGATGGTCCGAGCCATAGTTTTCGAGATACAACACGATTTATCAGCGAGCGGTCTAGCCCAGTCGAATTAGCATTTGACCCGGAAAAAATTTAAAGTAGCAATTTTCCTTCGGAATTCGGGGGGGGGGGGAGGGTCACTGGTAGTCTAAATTTGATTTTGCGTGCTATTCGGAGTGTTGCGTTGTCCGCCATCTTGATTTTAAGGGTTAATTTTTCATTATTGAATAACACGTTTATTTTGAGTTTTACGTGAAAAATAGTAATAACAAAAGTTGTTTGGAATCAAATTTCCTACAATTTTGCTTTTTATTAATTTTTCCCTAGGATCGATATTTTCCGATTTATACCGCAAAAGAGGGGGTGAAACTTTGTTTGATTAACAACTCGTTTATTTTCAATTTTACATAAAAAATTGTTATAAACAAAGTTGTTTAAAATTAAATTTTGTACATTTTCAGTTCTTATAAATTTTTTCGTCGGATCGATATTTTTCGATTTATACCCGAGAAGAGGTGAGAGTAAAATGTTATGATTGCATTACCGCGTTTATTTTTAATTTTACGTGAAAAATTGTTATGAACAAAGTTATTTAAAATTAAATTTTCTACATTTTCGGTCCTTATAAATTTTTTTGTCGGATCGATATTTTTCGATTTATACCCGAGAAGAGGTGAGAGTAAAATGTTATGATTGCATTACCACGTTTATTTTTAATTTTACGTGAAAAATTGTTATAAACAAAGTTATTTAAAATTAAATTTTCTACATTTTCGGTCTTTATAAATTTTTTCGTCGGATCGATATTTTTCGACTTATACCCAAGGACAGGTGAGGGTGAACCTAAATGTCGTGTTATCGCGTTTATTATTGATTTTTTCGTATTATTTTTTGTTTATTTGTTGATTGTTGTTAAAAATTAGATGACAATTTTGTTTGTTGAAAATTAAAT
>JAPYZU010002328.1:0-18769 GCA_030523005.1 Tryphoninae sp. B BG-2022a | reverse complement strand
GTGACGAAATAAGCATCACGGAGCATTCCGACGGTACGTAATATCGCCATACACTTTTTTAAAATAAATGATGATAAAACTTCAATGCAAATTATTTCTGCGATTTACTTAACCGTTGTCAATACAAAATAAAAGCAAAAACAATTGAATTTACTTACCGATGAGAATAAAAAACTTACCAACCAATGTTTTTCTTTCAAAATGAAGCCGATTTATATAAGATTGCTTAGTTTATTTTATTTTTCAAAACGTGACGAAGTTATGTGTACTGACGAAGTTATAGCCGTTTACCTTATTGGTGCTGTTATCACGCATTGATTTTCCATTTTTCGATTGCTTCTTCCATGTTAACTTTTCTAACTGGGCATAGTTTGCTCTTAATGTCGTGTTCCGTGCTCTTGCATATGGTTCATTGTTCGACTTGGTCGATGGTTATTTTGGGAGGAACTTCGTTATGTTCGCAGTTTTTCGCAATGTGGCGACATTTAAGGCATTTCATGCACTGCGACGCTCGGCTCTCTTTTGCATGATATTTCTCGCATTTAATGATACATACATCAAGTCTTATCGTCTTGCATAATTCTAGGAGTTTTGTTTCCGGCGGAAAGATGGGTACCATGAATGTGTTGTTATTTAAGAAGGGATAAGTCGGAGAGATTTAGTTCCCCACTTTTCTTTAATAATGAGTTTCAGCTCTCTCGGCGTATAGAGCTATACTTTGATACCTTTGGTCATAACTCGTTTGATTTTTTGGCGAAGGCGTTAACCTTTTCGCTACGGTGTGCTTGTGACAAAACGTAATCACTGTCAATGGAGCGCTATCATTGAGTAGTCGACACTGAAGTACGAAATGCTATGAAGTAATTAGAAGGTGTCCCGGGTTCTCTAAATTTTACAATGACATTTAATATACTTTGTAATATCATTTACTTTCTAAAATATAAAAATGTATAATCAAACTTTATTTTTTAAATGTTTTACTATAATGTTCATGTAATGTTGTATAATACAACGAAATAACTAAAGTAGTTAAAGTCGAATATAATATTAGTAATCAACTTTTGTATGATAAATTTGAAAGCATGGAACCACATATAACCCAACATCACATTGTGAACAATAATACCTCGACTCACGTCTTTTTCCTCGTTTACTATAGACGACACATTTTCGAATTGGATTTTTTTGGCGCTTCATGTGAATATATAGACGGAAAATGCCTTTCAATAACTCTTTCAGGATTATTACTATTTTGTGAAACTAAATATCTCATATCTGATTTTTGTTTTCCATATGTTTGCAATAATTATCTTATAAGATTTAAATGAAATTTGGCAAACTGTAATTTTGTCGCAGTTGCTCATTGGAATAAACAATATGCATTCCACACAATCATGTCTACCATGTAGAAAAAGTATTTTTTGTACCATTTCAAACTTACGAATACATTCAACCGATTTTAAAACGATATCAATTTTGTCAACGGCTTCCATGTTAGTATTGTAATTAATGACGCAGGCCGGTTTTTGTATTAGTGATCCGGTCCGATAATCTATCTTAGTTGTATCAACGATGTCTGCCGAATGGCAAGTTGTTATCATCCAAACATCTCATTTGTCATGCCATTTTAATGCTAATAAATTATTGCACGTAATGATATCTCGCCTCTTTTTAGATGATCTTGAATCATGGTTATATTTTTACGATTCGTTTTTACTGTTCCACACGCATTTTTTTAATGATGTTGTAATTTTGTCAATAAGGCAGGGCTTGAAAACCATTATCGACAAGTACGGTATGGCCTTGTTCAAGATATGATTCTAAGAGTGTCATAACGGCACTTCCTGATTTTCTTAAATTGTCATTGGACTGTACATTGGAATATCCATTGAAAATTAAGAGGCTACATTTTAAATAAAATTTAATGTGGACCATGTATTGATTTTAAATAAAATTTTAAATGTAACTTGTCAAGCAGTCGCTTCATACAAAAGACTTTATGTCAAATTTGTTTCGTTTAGTAGGAATGAATTGCTTAAATGATAACCGACCTTTAAATAGCATTAAGCTTTCATGTATACAAAGATTGCGAAATGGATAAAAACATCTACTAAAAGATCTCTGAAGTTCATCAATAATTCGGCGTATTTTGTATAGAGGATCGCGTGTGTTGGCTAGACTTGAATTGTAAAAATATAGAAAGTTTAGAATGGCTCTGTGTCAGCCACACGACATTATTTCTCGAAAAATGTCGGTAGCTATGAGACAATCAGTGGACCAGTAGTCAGTATATTTAAGTTTCTGGACATGTGCCATTAGCAACGGAGTTGCAAAAAATTATACGCTTCACCCGTGGTGACGTCAACCCAAGATTTTTCATATTTTCTTTTTGCTCTGAGATTGGATGTCGTAATACTCTGTAATATGCATTTGTACATTTTACAATGTGTGCCATTAAATATTCGGTAAGTAATTTTGGAAATAATCTAAGATTTTTCTATTAGAATTAATAACATTTTTATAATACATCCGGAATTTTCATCATTAAAATTATGTATTTCCGGTTCTAAGTTTTCCTTAGTCCAAATATATTCAGAATTTTGTGATTTTGGGCACATTACTGGTTGTCTTGCGTGGCAAAGTCTTTCAGTTTCGGATTCTGTTTTTCTAAGTTTGATACAGATGGCATGGTATCGTCGTCGCTATCACTCGCAAAAAAATTTCTTCGCATTTTCCATTTTCTTGCAGGATAAACATCAATTTCACTGACATTGCTGATTCGGCGCCTACATATCTTTTTTCTTTTACCTTGTACATTCTTTAATTCGCTTGAGCATGATTCAAAGGACGTAAAATCGTATCCACCATCACTCGCAAAAAATATTTCTTTAAATCTTCTTTTTCCCATGCTTTGATAATAGGTCTAAAAAATTAAATTCTTTAAAACTCAACGTATTATCACAAAGGCAGAAATTGAGTATTTACCTGTAAATTATTAAAATTAAGCTACCAAAATTATTGTTGAAGTATAAATTCGGCAACCCCTTTAAGCACTACTATTATAAATTGCTGGTATATATACGTCATTCGCAATGTTCTAAAGAAGACTGAAACTGTGTATCATGAAATAAAACACAATCGTCTTGTCGATAGTATTTTATTTCATGATAATCGATTGCAGCGTTGCCAGATACTTGATTAACAGAATACCTCATGTCAAGTATGAAGTCAAAGTATATATGGTATGAACGTATATATACGCTCTTCGTATGCGAATGTACACTCTTTAAGGGCGCCTATATACCCCCGTCGGAGCGAAAGGGTTAAACGTGTGATGTTCTGTTTTTTAATTCTCAGAAAGTCTCGGAGTTTACTATTGGATTGAGTATTCTTACATCAGATTCTCCAGTTACGAATTTAATAAAGGAAATTAACTAAACGGTTGGGCGCCAGGTACTTAATCTAAACCTAGCAAAATAATTATTTTACCTCTTGAATTAATACCGCATTTACCGGCTAAGCCCGCTCAAGGTCGGGGACGCCCCTTTCTTCAAACAGAGAAAGGGAGAGAGAGAGGGAGATGGAACAGACTACTGCATCGGCAAGGAAATTCGAGAAAGACTTACTTGTGGAATCCTGGCCACCCGATATCTCTCTTCTCGGATTGGTATTCTCGCCTTTACCCAGTCTATATACACACGATTCAAACAAACAGTCGAGATACACAAAATAAAGGAAACAATATCAGTCCAAATTTTTTAATGTGAATCTCTCATAAATTACCGTAATTTATTTCGCTAATCGATTTACTTCGGAACCTTTCCCTAGGGCCGGTAGACACAGAGTGTTGTCTCCTGGCCCGAGAACTATTGTTCGCACGGTCGACGCCTGGAGGGGGAAAAATTAACTTATTGGAATGCGCGTATTAAATCCTAATATCGACTGGAAATAAGAAATCGAATCATTGGTCGATCTCCTAATCCGTATGACAAAATCTCCTGTCACATGATACATTTGAGTTTGTAAATTTTCGCTCTGCTATAATAAAGTCGATTTGATGACAATCGGTGTTGGTTTGTAGTTAATGTTCTCATTATAATCTCCAACGTTGGTTTACGATTGTTGTTATTATTTTCGTGTGGTCTAGCTTGTTCAGCCTTGATAGTTTCGGTAACTAGCGTGTTAGTCGGTGGTGTGGTTACAATGCTTTGGTCATGTGTTGTGTGGCTGGCACTATTTGGATCATGCTGTGTTTGATTACTGTTGTTATACGGAGACTCATATATATATCTCCTTGTTCCAATGATTGTTTGCTTGTCCTCGTAAACTATTCCCTTTTTTCCTTTTGGTTTCCTTTCTTTGCTCATTTATAAAAGGAGAGTCTTCACTCGAGGATGCGTTTAAGTTGTTGCGCCAATTATTGTTGATGACGAGTGTTGGCTAGATTGGCTTGCAGTGCGTTCTCCATCCATCACTGGTTTTCTATGTTGTGGTATATTTTCCGAAATCTCGGTTTCCTAGTTTAGATTTCGTTCATTGATATTGTTGGTTTCTTCCCCTTTCTCTGCACCCATGACGTTATTAAACCATTCAAATGCATAGTGTTGCGATTTTGCATTACTAAATGTGTTTGTACTTGGGTCAGCCATTGGCTAACTCGTTGGTTTTACGTTTGTACTTTGATGAATCTTAGCTAATTAGTCGCTATTGGGACGTTAATATAATGAGACACAATTCACTTTAAGTATTTGGCTATGTGCTGACACTGTTGATTTGCACGTTATCGCGATTAACGTTATTGTAGTACACATGTGCGCTATGTAAACATGTCCGCCTTCGACCGAGAACCGATCGCGGCTCAGGATATACAAAAGAAACATATTTGCACAACGACTTTGAAAAGAACAAAATATTGGGGATACATGTAATGATCACCAATTTTAAGCGACAGTTAATTTTTATATAAAAAGAAATTAACATAAACAATAACGGAAACTTGTATACTCGATTGGGAACTGTAACGGTTGATTATCAAGGAACATTTTTATTTGCTAATATTTAAATTGAAATGTATGATTATAACATGTAGTGTGTTTAATATGCTAATATTGATATTGCCAATAATCACTCGGGCGTGGAGAGAGAGAGAGAGAGAGAGGGAGAGGGAGAGAGAGAGAGAGAGAGAGAGAGAGAGAGAGAGAGAGAGAGAGAGAGAGAGAGAGAGAGAGAGAGAGAGAGCGAGAGTTGCCGATTCGGAGTAGCTTCCCGACGGATGTGAAGATTTGGGCTACTACGGAAAATAGCTTCCCGGTGGATGTGAAGACTCGGTGCTTCGATAATGCTTCCGATTATGATATAGGCTGAGGCGACTTACAGGGGACTTTACGGTTTGGTAAATTCATTTCGAGATGAGCCTTCGCAGGTTAGTAGTATACGTTAAAGGTGTTCACGTAGTAAAGTAGTAAAGCGCACTAGCCACCAAATTCCGAGAAAACGCGCTTCAAAGTTTTTACGCGCAGTTCAATATACTGGCCAATTGCTGTGCGACGCAACAACAGCCACGTAGCCAAATTAGTAGCGAACTCGGTTACCACGCGGGCCATTCCAGTTCGATACTACCTTTGGAAACTTTTTTTTTATTGTTTTAACAATTATAACCACTTTTAAATAAAGTTAAGGACCTAAAAATATTATCAATAAAATCCTAAATAATGTTAAATATTTATTAAATGATTGTTGCAAGCAAGTAATACAAACGTGAATTGAAGATAATATTTTATTTTTAAAAAGTTGAATAATTTCAAATACATGGAGGTAAATAAAAACTTTCATTACCACTATAAAAAAATTTCGCGTAGGGTTTTATTCATAAAAATGTTTACAATGTCGTCGTTATTTGTATTTTTTTTATATTGCATACAAGCACCAGAATGATGATTATCATTAAAACTTTGAAAATAAAAAATATTTGTACAAATTGTGCACAATTCAAAAATATTTGTTATTTTATTTTATGTGTTTGCGTATATCCGTGGATAATCTTTCAGGAGGTTCGCGTTTTGATATCATTTGCTCTGGTTCTTCAGTGCTAGTTTCAGGTAGTTCATCAGTAACCCAATGCCGTGCGATGTCGTGCAAAAATTTCTTGTATTTTATTTTTTGCGTTTTTGTCGCATTGTATACTACATACGCATTGAAAAATGCACAGTTCATCTTGTACATACCCAGATAGACACATGTGCCTCATATTGGCATCATATTTAAGTTTTCTATTATGCATAGAAAGGCACAAAGCTTTGTGTCGCTTATGAGTGCTCACCTTCAAATCATATTTGCGCCATACGATAATTCCCAATATTATATCGAAATGAAGCAAAGCTGTTGTCACATGAACATTCGTACCGTGAATTCATCAGACTAGCAAAATGGGCTCACAAAAATACAAGAATACGAGTAAGTACATGCATATGGGGCTCATATGGGCGCCATCGCGTGACGAAATTGCAGTGTTTAAATGGAACTCATATTGGGGTCATGGCATGATGAAGTTATTGTGCTTACGGGACCAAAAAAATTAGTCATTTCTTTTTATTTAATTATGTTTTGATTTTCTACTGCTTTGACATTGCAGAAAAACTCCGCCGATACAGGTCGGTTTCTCTCTAGTCCTTCCCCCGTGGCAATGCGAGAAACACGGCCCAGAAATTTTTGTCGTCTGTGGGGATTGAATCCGGGTCCTTCTGCACAAGAATCCAGCGCTCTATCCACAGAGCCACCGCGCTTTTCCTCATTCATGTTCTTATTTAGTATACCTATAATATGATAGTGGAGAATTCAGATCTATGTATGTTTTGCAATAGAATTCATGCACAGTGCCCCCGTCGAATTCATCACAGAGTAACATACATATCGCCATCATATGGCGTTCATAGGATGTACGTATAATCATTACATGTCTGCCATATGGCGCCGACATGACGATATTCAATGCAGAATTTGAAATGTCCGTCTTGTGATTTCATGATGTAGTCAGCGGATGATGCATTTCGAAACGATAAATTTAACTTACGATGTATATCACATCTATGATACTGAATGAACTCCTAAAATGTCCATGATTCTATGAAGGCAAAACGTGTTCATGTTGAGCATTATACACGCATCAATTGATGCTGCCATAGTGAAACCACGTTAGAATTTGTATACATGACTTCAATATGATGCTAAAACTGCAGATTTCAATTGCGGATACTTTGGCAACGGTCATATGTGTTCGAGATGCTGTAAATGTATGATGCACTGGCAAACGTCAAATTACAATCAAAATGTTTTGTAAACTCATAATGCTAAATGAGTTCATGACATTGCATCATAGCACGTAGTCGATGTGCAGCAAAATTTATTTCATCAATTGCATGCACGGCGTGAAAATCACGGCTGTCTATCTGGGTAGCTAAGCGCTTTGTCCACTTCACTGCCTTACCCAAAATACTATAGTAGGACAAATACTGATCGATCGGCTCGATCTACTCCTTTCATGTACTGGTTGCAGTCGATCAAAGGATGTAGCTTTATCATTTTTGTCTGTTGATACGATCAACATTACTACTTTCTTTCATTTCCGCGGAATGGATTGAAGAGATGACTGTGACTTTTTTCTTGGATTGCCAAACTTGTACCAATACATCTTTTTTTCTGCGAAAGATTGTTTCTGTTTTTTTCAAATTAGTTTTATCAGGCACTCTGGTAGATCTTTATTCTTTCTAATTGGTCTGCAAATTCGCATTTTTGTTGTAAAAGGGCTTCCGTGTTATCGATGCTGTTATAGTAATTATCCATATGCAAATTGTACCAGGCATCTGTATATGGCAAAACTACTATACGTATCGTTTCGATCAACCATGATCCTTGTGCTGCATAAACTTGAAAATTGCAAATAGAACCTGTGTCACTTTCAGGCAATATTTGTATCAGTATGCCGTATTTAACAATTTTTCCAGCATTGTAAACTGTAAAAAACAATCGTCCTTTTCAAGGTATTATGGCCTCATCTAACGATACTTGTTGCGGTTTGCAAGGGTTATTAAATTTTTCAATAAAATAATTTAGTATAGGCCTGAGTTTGAATAATCGATCAGAATCGTCTGTGATGCCTTCATTGTTATTGAAATGACAAGCATTCCATATTTAGTGAAATCTGTCCTTTGACATAGATTTTGGAAAAAAAACGGTGTACTTGTGCAGACATCAGTTGATGAGTCCCATGAAAATAATAAGCTCCAAAAATGTATTCATCTCCGAAATCGTAATATCTCTTCATTTCATGCTTTTGCGAGATATTTTGAACTGATTAATATTCTGATAATATAATAATATATATGTGATTCCGCGACTAAATATGCAAAAAAGTTGTCGCCTATAAATAACTTTACTGCATCAGCTGCGGATTCAGGGAAATTAGACATATTAGTTATCCCAGGATGTCACAAAAACTCTGCAAGGTCTGGAGGATTGTCAATCAATGACCAATCATCTGCTTCTTCATCAGAAGTTGTTTCAGAACCACTAGAAATTCTTCTTCGGATGAACACTCAAGAACGTGGAATAATGTCATCATCGTCGCTTTCTTCGGTATCTTGACTTTCAGAATCACTATCATACGAAAAGTTCGATAATGTGTCAGCGCATATTTCTTCATCACTATTTATGTCACAACCGGTTATTTTACCAATTTTCTAGATCAATAATAGAAAGCCAAGCTTCAAATTGACAAAACACGACTTGTATGTTTTGGAGCTAGGAATTCGATTGAAGACGAAATAACTCAGCAAAAGACCGAGTAACTCAACAATCATAACTTGTGGGAAGAAAAAATATAAAGCGTTGCCTAGCAACGCAAAAAATCAGCATATAATGTCACACATACATATAATTATATGTATTTAATAGATTTGTGTAAATCTATTACATACGCATTTTTACGTGATCTGCGGTCCAGTGACAGACTGTAAAAAACGTAAAAATATGTTGCCCGCATGCCAAGTATTACGATAACTGAAGGATGCTTGCCGGCGCGATCTGAACATATGTCTGAAATTGTCATGCTGGTGCTGGATCACGCATGCAAGAGAGCATACGCGGAAAAGATTATCGGTCGGTGTCGGACGGGTGTGAAGCATCGCATCGCAAGCATCTCACAGATAAACTGCGTACAAAGTGACATCCCACATAGTTCTACAGGTCTTGACAAGTTTTAACAATAGTTCCATCGATTTTACTATCGAAATCGCATTTTGAAATAATGAGATGCTAACTTCGCAAACCTTCTTAGCATCTCATCGGATTTCATAAATTTGAGGGCACTAGAGGATAAATTTAAAAAGTTCTACGTGCTAAATTTATTTCGCACATAGCTCGACCGTTTTAAAATAATCAGGATCGCTAATAATCGTAATAAAAAAATTGCCCATAAAGAAGTGAGATGCTGCAGTATACCCGCTGATTATCAGTTCTTTTAAGGTATTCGATGATAACTAAAGATCTATTACATAAGTTCCGAAAGAGTTCTATTCTTCAAACCTCCCGAAAAAATTATGATTCATTGTTAATAATAGTTATCCATACGTAAGTGAGAATTAGGGAACTTACGTAATATACCTTTAGTTATCATCAAATACCTTTAAATAACTGATAATCACTGGGTATACTGGAGAATCTCGCTTCTTTATGGGTAATTTGTGCATTACAATTATTAGCGATTCTGATTACTTTAAAACGGTAGAACTATATGCGAAATAAGTTTAGGATGTAGAATTCTTTTAATTTAACCTCTAGTGCCCTCAAATTTATAAAATCCGATGAGATGCTAAGATTTCGTTTCCGAAGTTAGCATTTCATGTTTTCAAAATGCGATTTCGATAATAAAATCGATGGAACTATTGTTAATCTACTGTAGAACTGTAGAACTATGTGGGATGCCACTTTGTACGCAGTTTAATTGTGAAATGCTGACATTTGAGATACTAACTTCGCACACGTCAGTGTCGGTACACGCTGACACGCAACGTGACGACCTGTGTCGCATAGTGTGAAAATTCCTTGATGCTGCACTACCTTGCTGCTGCCAGTCAAAACAGCCAGGAGTCGATAATTCTCTAAAAACTCAATTTTGTTTTTGTGCATTTTTTTAAAGTATGATGTTTCGAAAATATGCCCTAAATATTTCAAGTCAATCCGATGAATACTTATTCTTCGTGTACTGTTGACTTCGCGATTTTGCAAGAATCCACGAGAGTTGTAAATTCTCATGCACGATGAAGCGACGAAGAGGAACGATATGTTTGCAGTCAAAATGAATCGACGGCTAGCTAGTTTCGCGTGAAAGGAATGAATGTAAGGGTCCAGTGGTAAAATACAAAGAGACTATATTTTTCACGATCAACAGTTTTTACAAAGAGTGTTTAAGAATGTGGAGAGAGATCTTGACTCGGCAACAAGTCGCTTCAGACTAAAACTTAGAAAACTGCTCGAAACTCTCATTGCTTCTTGCCATGGGAGGGATGATAGTGTCAAATATTAATCGCGTATTTCCATTGGCACTTTACCTATTTAAGACCTATCAACTCTTTTGATTGGTCAAGGGTTGGTTTTCCCCGCGAGCTCGCACAATATGTGTTGGCGTGCAGAGACGCGGGAAAAATCGTACGACCGATAGACAATAAAACATTTGGCCGCCAAATGAGGGTCTTTACGGTCTAATAACCAATTGTAAAGAACCTTTGGAAATACGGTTTGCCGGTTTTTGTGATTACCAGTGATTTTATGTGTGGATAAATTTTGTATGTGTGTAGCCGTAGAATATCTTTGTCATTTCTTTAAACTATACATAGCGTCTCAATCGACGCTCCACTTCGTTTGACTTACGAATATTTATCGAAAATATTCCTTGAAAATTTTCGAAACATCATACTCTAAGAAAATTCACAAAATCAAATTGAATTTTTCAAAATTCTGACTGCATTGGTCCCCTTAAACGAGTATCTCCCTAACGGACTTATAAAAGTCGTAAGTCATTGGCTGTCTTTGTCTAGTTTGAGCTGATAAAACCTCGATTTCATATCAAATTTGCTGAAAATTTTTGCATTTCTCGCGAGTTCCAGAGAAATTTCGATATTTAAAACTGGGAAGACAGGTCCTAATAGTTGCTTCTTGACCTGTATCGCAAACTCGAAGTGTTTCGCCTTTAGGTACACATACGATAGGGTTACACAATTTTGTTGGGTTGTTTTACGCGTTCTATTATGTTATCTTTCTTCAGCTTGGATAATTTGTTTTTTAGCTTTGGAAGTAACGGTATTGACACCGATCGGAGAACCGACTGCCTGTAAGGAATACTATAGTTTTTTAAGTAAATTTAACATTTTTGCTTAATATTTCCGAGACCGTTGAAAATTTTCGGCAATTCACGGTCGATGTGCACCGAAGAATGATCTAACTCTTACAAAGGGCCTATTATTTGCACAAGATGGACATTTTTAATCACGCCCTTTCCTAATTGTAAGAGATTTTTTCAGAGATTTTTTATCATGCAACATTGCGCCTGTTTAGGACGGGCATTATTTTTAATCGTTACGGGAAGTATTTCTGCTACGTCTAACAATAACAACCTTCCATCGGGAAACTGAATATTCGTTTTTTCGGAATTATCTCACCTAATTCGCTTATTGGGACATCGCAGTATTTCAAACAGGTTACAACTGCTTCGTCGGTATCTATGTAAAAACTCCTACTCTACTGAAAATCTTCGATGAACACGATCACATCGAAGTCGGCGTTATTCTTATTTTGAGAGACACCTCCCAGGGAATAAACTTTAGACTCTTTTTATTTTTCTCGCATGTAGCGGCTTGTGAGAGGTATATAGAGTTTGATCGCCAAACTTTATCCCAATGACCTATCTTCTCACAGGAGCGAGATTTTGGAGTTAGCACCGGACATTTGTTGTTTCTGTGGAATCTCAGGCCGCATCTTGGGCAATCAGTAATTCGTGCATTCGTTGCATAGGGCTGGCCCCCCCCGTGGGGTTATTCTTCACTCTATCAATATCGATGACTTCGAGCGTTACCTTTATAGATTTTACTTGCCCAGGTTGGTCTTCAATTTGGCGAGGTACAGTCGCGGCCGAATCTAAAGTTAGGCCGGACTTCTGCTGTAGGCGATCCTTTTGTTCGAGGGTCTGTTAAGCCCATGACAATGTGGTCTCTAATTACTCCGTCCTTCAGGTGACCGTAATTACACTTTTCTGCCAAGACATAGGTACAACGCTGTGACGTACTGTTCGACCGTTTCTCCGACAATCTAAGATCGAGAGTCGAAACGAGACCTCTCGAAAACAACAGTTTTCTGTGGCTCGAAATAGCCCATGAGAGTTCGACTCACATCTTTAAAACTCTTACCATCAGCTTCTGGCGTCACTTGCGTAAAAATCTCTTCGCTTTTCTCTTCCATTATATACAGCAAGAGATCGATGTTCTCCGCCGCTGATCTCGCAGATAAGTCCGCTATGTTTAGATATATCATGAAACGTTTTATCTAGGTGAGTCACATTTCTGGTTTTATGAAGTCGAACGCAGTTGCAGGAAGATAGCCGCGCGGGCATTAACTTTGATGACGGGGACATCATCCGGCATCTTGCTTGGTAGATTTGACCCGTAGTTTGACTTCATTAACTGCTACCGATAAAACCAATATTTCTCAGGAATTGAACGCGTAATCTTTTAATCTGCCACTTCTGACACCATGCTTTGGTTCTTATCGACATTCCTTTCCCAGACAAAGTAAATGGTTAGGTACTCTCGGTAAAGGAACAAAGCATCCGTACTGGTCGAACGTGCTTCACGCAATGGCAGTGCGCTGGCCACACCTCAAGCCCGAGGCGGCTCTTTTCTGAAAGATGGCGCTCAAGTACTGGTCCCACGACGAGGTCTACAACGCTCTTCCCGGAAAAGATGAAAAGAAAAAACATTGTGTGGACGGCACTGCCCTAAATATTGCTGATTGGTAAGGCACGAAAATAACATAAACCAGTCAGCAAATAGAAAACCCAAGAAAACAGTATGTGAAAGACGACGAAAGAAAAGAAATGATACCTTCCTTTTGCTCATGATGCGATGAAGCGTCAGTTGTCTGACTATGCGAAGACCAAGTAGCAAACAATTCACTCGAGATTAGCGCGGAGCATACAGCATGATCTGCAAAAGTGAGTTGGACCAGCGAGATGTCAGTTCTAGAAACTACAGTTCTGGATATAGCAGACAAGAAGGAGAATTATCGATCAGGGATCAGGGATTGAACGTATTAGAAACATCACTACGGACAAGGACAGACTGGCCGAACGTAAACCGAATGGCGCGAATGTCGCTCGTGTTGATATCATCATCGACGTGATAGGTAGGACGGGGCGTCAGGAAACACCCGGGTCCGTCACCTTACGACTGTCAAACAGCATCCACAGTTGACGAGAGCCAGAAGAAGGGGCCATCGAGAAAGAATGTTACGATTTAGAAAGACATTTCTTAATTAGTACATTGGATGAAAGAAATGTACAGAGAATAATTAAGAAACTTAAGTGATCTGAGTCGTCTGTATCGAAGAAAATAATGTTTTGTTATTTTACTATTATATCGCACATATTGAAACTTCAACCGTTTCAACATGTATATACCTTAAGTCACTACCGCGATTATTGTTTGAAGATCTCATTTATTCCAAAGGAACTGTGTATTTTATTTAACCCTTTGAGACCTGAGTACTTTCAAGCTTATGTATGTTATCCGCAGATGCATAGGCTGACGCATATATGCGTCCTTGGAGCTCAAAGGCTTAATCATTGACTGCTTATCGAAATGATGGTCTATAGGGAGAATCACATAAAGTGTTGCACAGCGAATTCTGAGGTATATGAGGCCATTACAAACAACAGTTGCAAATAAACACTAGCGATATTGTTAATATTTTACGAGATATAAATTTTGTAAATCGGTCCAATCAGAGCGTGCTGAGAAGCGTTGAAGCCGACCACTCCCACCCTAGCCGTAGATATAGCATAGATTAGGACGTTACATTTGGGTTTGCAGAATTCAGACCAGTCAATTTTATTGATTGTATTAGTACGCCGTCATTTCTTTTTCTCGGGGATTGACTGCTCTGAATTTTGCCCAACTTACCGACAAGCGTTGAAGTCACCCACTCCCCGCCTAAATTCAGAGCAGCCAATGCCCGAAAAAAGAAAATGACCGTGGAAAAATACAATCAATAAAATTTACTGCTCTGAATTTTGCAAATCCAAATGTAATGCCATAATCTATGCTATATCTACGGCTAGGGTCGAGGTGGGGGGCTTCAACGCTTCTCGTCGCGCTGTGATTGGACCAACTTTAAATATATATATCTCGTAAACTATTGACAATATCCCTAATGTGTATTTGCAACTTTTGTTTGTAATGCCCTCATCTATCTCAGAAGTGGCGGTGCGACACTTTATGTGATTCATCCTGTAGATGTACGATGAACTACTATGCTATTTGAAAGATACAGTGGTTACCTTTTATGAATACCGTTTCTATGTCCAAAAAATGACCTCTACGCCAACAATTCTCAGACAATACTGCCTCAAGTACTTTAAACTGCAAAAAACAAACATTTATTTTCCCTGCACCACAACTAGACCTAACATTTCCACGCTACCCTTTTTAATACCTTGACCTCGCCTACTTAACTCGTAGGTTAAACTCCGGCCATCAATCAGACTCCTTAAAATTTCGGAAGGTACACAGTAACCCAATTAAAATATCGATCTCCCTTCTTTCTTCTAAAACGCGTGCGCAGTCGAGATATAAAGAAGACTCAGTAACCTTATCTAAGAAGAAGGCCACGAAACCGACTAAGTAAAATATAGATCTCCCTTCTGCCTTCTAAGACGCATGCGTAGTCACAATATAGAACCTCTTTTCTTAGTCCTAATACCACGAAGAGGCACGCGACACTTCTCCATGGTTTTACGTTCCCACGGTGCCGCCACTATAGAGATGCATGATTCCGAACGCCTAGATCTCTTAACACTTATTACCAAGCCAAGGATGCACACGTGTCATCAAAACTTAACCTTCGAGGTACTGAATCATCATCCTCGAAGACAGCACACGCCTAACCCACTGCTATGCGTCCTAGGAGTGATCGAGCCCCCTCTCCTGTTCGCTCTATTTCTTTGTTCTGCTATTAAAAATGCACAGATTTTTATATAAAAGGGCCAGGTTGACTTAGCCAGCAAAATCGCTCTACCAATAGTGCCATAAGAATCTGCGGAAGATTCACGACTGTTCAGCGTACCATAAGTCTAATTGTAAGTACAAAAGTTGTAACTCATCGAAACAAAACTTGTATATTGTAGTAGTGATCTTAGAGTCAGCGTATTGATCTTAGATTAGAGTCAGCGTCTCGTAAGAGCCGAACCTGTTCCTTGGACGAAGTCGAAAACGATGGTACCGTCCTAGTATAAAACCCCTCCGAAGTACTCTTGTACTGATATTTAGGCGAGGCTTCCGCCCCTGAGTAAAGGACTTAATTGCCCTAACTCGAAAAGAGAAGTCGATCGTGTTTACGCATCCTCCCACTCCGAAGAGTCTAGCGGGTTGGAACATCACCAAAGCAATGCTTGTTCTACGTGCGTACAAAAAATTATCACGAATAAAGCACGTGACGAAAGCTGTAAAATTCTCGATCAAGTTCATACTATTGAAAAGGAGGAGAAACAGCAGCAAGAGAGGTTCAGCAGAAAAACTTTCGTCTAAAGTTGAAATGCCATCTACTTTGATCAGTTGAAACTAATAATTATTTTAGTTTTTCTTCATGTTCTTACAATACTATACTAGCAAACATTGTTAGATCCGCTCGCAACTAATGGATCGAAAATATTATTTCATAAAACCCTCGTGACTATAACTGCTAACTATACTTCCCTTTTTCGGGTGCCCCTGTTTTCACTTAATTCTACTCCGAAATTGACATTTTATATATTTTTTCATGGTTTATTTATCTTTTCTTACCTCTTCTCTACATTGATTTCACTTTTCATATTAATTTATGTTCCCAGGTCTGGTTAAGCTCGGAGTGCATTGTGTATCGGGTAAAAAGGTAGCCATCAAGATCATCAACCGTGAAAAACTGTCGGAGTCTGTGTTGATGAAAGTCGAACGTGAGATTGCAATTATGAAACTCATCGACCATCCTCACGTACTTGGGCTATCCGACGTCTACGAAAACAAGAAATATCTGTAAGTTCAGTTTAAAAATTTCATGATTAATATTTTATGAGAATCTTTAGTATTTTCATTGAAATTAATTACAAAGATTACTTTCAATCAATGTTGTGAGAAATAATTCTCTTTATGTATGACCGTTCAATTATTTTATGAATATTTATGTAGTACTTAAATATGGATATTGCGTTTATTGACTAATACTTCACTGACTTACATTTAGATAAAATATGATGTTTTGCGATTAAATACAAAATATTTGAACAGATGGCAGTGGTTCAAAAATGTAGGTATGTACAAATATAAACTATCTAATTTCTGCAATTTTCTGTAAAGTTGCTCGAGGGCTTATAAATGAAAATTAAATTAAAACAGGTCACTAGCGATTCCAATCTTCGTAAATACGCAACTAAATGAACAAGTAAACGTATTGGTTTTATATATGAACAGGCCAAAGAAAAATCAATATTAAGCATAGCGACAATCGATTAAAGAATACAAACTTCATAAAATGATGCATTGTTATGGTCGCGCGGGGGGGGGGGTATAGAAGAAGTAAAATAGAAAATGGTTTTGCGCTAGCAAAACTATTTCAGTGATTTTTATTTAAAATAAACGTGATACAAAGATGCAGTCCCTAGACAACAAGTTTGTATACGGAATAATTAGAGTTAACCGGCCGAAGATCGGTGCTAGAGTGACTGGTTTTGGTGCGGATGCACCGGCTTAAATAACATTATATGATAGTCGATGGTGGGAGAATTCTAAGGGTAGGCCTAGGAATGAAAGGTGGTATTTCCGCTGATAGTGATAAGAACCAACGGTCTAGGTTTGGTGACGAGGGATCTGTCTTTCTTCATTGATATTGGTAAGAACCAAGAGTTCGCTTAGTAATACATCATTAGGCTATTTGTTAAATGATAATGATAAGGGCAATACATTTCTTTTATGTTTGCTTAAGTGTTCGCTTTGGGTACAAAGTGTGGGAACGTGTAATACAATAGTTTTATATAATAGCATTACGTAACAAAAACTTTATAATACGAAAAATGAGAGATTGCTCTAACTTTCGTAAATCGGTCTTATAATTAGTTCAGCTGGAATGCATACAAACATGACCGACTTCTTTTCAAAGACACAAAAGCAGCGCCATTTTTTTTTATAGATTATTTAAATCTTCAGGAATATCCCCTATAGTGTTTGTGAAATTCAGATATGTTTCTTAGCTACTAAAAAATGAGTTAAAAATATCGCTTTTCTTTTAGTTATTTTTTGGAACAGGTTTTATTATAAAATGCTGCGTATAAAAATTGTGCATAATATCTTCTACAAAATAAAATGAATTTTTCCTGCGCCTTTTCTCCGACGGCGTGAAGTAAGGCGATTTTGGCTTCGGCGGTTGTTTTTCGTTTTTGTAGCTTGCAGAAATATTTGAAACTTTTTATGCCACTTTTTCCAATTCTCAGAAATACTTCCATTAAATGACAACGGTTCCAGCGGCCTTGGATTTGGGCTGTGGTCCTTGGTGGCCATGTTGCTTTTGGTGAACGGCACTCCTTCAGCGGTGAGATTCGCGTTTTCTTGGTCTCCTACTTTTTCCGATCCTGACCGTGCAGAAATGTTGACAGGGATACCCATGTCCGATCAAATCCTGATCAGGATTTATTATGGGTTCCCCAAAACCGGCATCCCGTTTCGAATCCAACTTGCATCAGTATCGGCCAGCCCCCTGACACTGGTATTGTTAATAGTTTACGAGATATTAATTTTTTTAATCGGACCAATCAGAGCGCGCCCAGAAGCGTTGAAACCACCCCCTCCCACCCTAGCCGTAGATATAGCATGGATTAGGGTGTTACCTTTGTGTTTGCAAAATTCAGAGCAGTCAATTTTATTGACTGTATTAGTAAGCAGTCATTTTTTATTCGCGGTCATTGGTTGCTCTGAATTTTACCCGGTGTGCCAATAAGCGTTAAAGCTGCCCACCGCCACCCCCACCCTAGCCATAGATATAGCATAGATTAGGGCGTTACATTTAGGTTTACAACATTCAGAGCAGTCATTAGATTGCTTGTATTTTTCCGCAGTCATTTTTTTCTCGAGCATTGGCTGCTCTGAGTTTAGCCGACCTTCGCGAGAAGCGTTGGAGCTTCCCACTGCCCGTCTTAGCCGTAGAGATAGCGCAATGAACTAGGCATTAGATGACCGAGTGAGACGCGAGGGGGGAGTAGCCAATGCTCGAGAAAATCTATGCTATATCTACGGCTAGGGTGGGAGTGGGTGGTTTCAACGCTTCTGGGCGCGCTCTGATTAGTCCGATTTAAAAAATTAATATCTCGTAAATTATTAACAATATCCCTAATGTTTATTTGCAACTTTTGTTCGTACTGTGCGCATCTACCTTGAAATCCCGGATGGTACCCCTTACGCAATTCACCCTGTATATATATATA
>JAPYZU010002327.1:0-23645 GCA_030523005.1 Tryphoninae sp. B BG-2022a | reverse complement strand
TTTTTGTTATCTTATATTTTTATTTCTTGAATTATTTAATCGAACGATTTAATGATTTAGTAGCAAAGTTTTGCTCGTGCATAAATTTTTCCAAGGTAGAGAAAAAGGGAGGAAAAAGAACGCGGTATTAAATTAATGCGTCCATCAGACGGACATTTTCGTATTTCCGTCGACTCGGGAGCGATCTTCCTCGGTTTCAAGGAAAAGGAAAAGGCGTTGGCGTCTTTCCGGCGCCGCTAATCTGTTCCCCCGACTCTTTTTCCTCCGACATTTTCAACCCAATTTTTTCCATCTCCTTCATCGCTGCCAATTCCAAAAACCCTTTCTCACCCTCGACTTTTCACGTTTTTATTGTACCCTCCCATTTGAAACGTGTCCAAGATTGTCTTCTGAGAAACGAAGAAATTTCGAAAATTTTGTAGAGCAAGGATGACGCGTTGTTCAAATTTTCATTCCAAACCGTGCGCCAATCGTAACTACGTCGATCCCCCCCGAGTGAATACGAGGTCTTTTCAAAGTTTCTCTGAAGAAAGTTCGAAGTTGCGAGCGAAACTTGGGAGTATCGAGGGTAAAATTAGGGAATTCCAGGTTTTCGTACCGGGGGGTGGAAAATTTGCGGTAAAGTAGGAATGCCTCGTCCGGCTGTGTGCTCCAAGTTCTCGGTTTGTATACTTCAACCGCTGCACATCGCGGGTCACGACGAAGGCGCGAAGAAGGGTGTTTTAATGGTCCTCGATTAGTAAAGCGAGGCGTCGGGGAGTCGTATACATCGAAGAATCGTGAATTTTCCTGAGATCATCCCTCCTTCCATCCTTTCAAAGATAAAACTAAAAAAGAAGCTATTCGAATTTTTAAAAAAAACTTCAACAATCTGAAAAAGTATCAATTTTTTAAAATCAAGATCGTAATCAAATCGTCGTAAGTTTTTAAAAAATAAATATATATTGTTTCATTATAAAGTGGTACAACCCTCATTCCCGTTCCGTTAGGGTTTCGCCATCGCTCGGAATTTCCACATTTGTCTATCCACTCGTCCTCGGTTGAATCGAGAGCGAGGAAACAAGAGTCGTATAATTTCCAATGCATAATTCACGAGAATTCGAAATAATTCGCAAAGGGGGTGCGCGAGGGTGGTTCGTACAGGCGTGACTGGCGTCGAACGGATTCAAGGAACCCCCTGGTGGGTGGTGACAAGAGAATCTCTCTCTCTCTCTCTCTCTCTCTCCGTCTCTCTCTGTCCTTCTCTCGTACCATACAGAAACGATTCTCGCGACCGGAGTCTCGTTCGCTCATCGCTATAGAGCTCTCGCGCGGAACCCAGGGAAATGTGTAATTCAAATGAGTTACGAGCGTATCACACTCCTGGGAAGTAGGTGCTAAGCGGTCGGATATGCTGATAGAGAGCGGTGATAGCCGACCGAGCCCCTGGACGAGAGAGGGTTGCGCGAGGAACCCTGGAATTTCGCACTAGGGGGAGGATTTCCGGAATTCGCGACTAGTTGAAACAATGATATAAACATAGGTACTCGAAAAACGATATTCGTATAAAACAAAAAAAACTCATACAAAAAAAAATTTTTTTTAAACTGTTATTTTATGATAAATAATTAATAGCTATTGATAGCTTCTGTTATTATCAGCCTCGAATATCCGCAGCTGCAAAAAATAGGGTACAACTCGCGACAAGTAGGTAAAGTCTAGATGACCTTGCGCGTTGCCAAGACACGCGGGTAATACGGTTGAAACGTGTTCGTAAAGTCTCGCGAAACAGGAGGCAACGGAGCCGATTCCCTCTGCACTCTGCACGTACCTACGTATTATACCTCGGCGATGGTGGGACGCGATGAGATGTGATCGCTCGGTGATGAGCTGCGGGCGACCCGATGGTCCCGTCGCGTTCGCCCTCATCCTCCTCTTCCTGCCGCAGCTCTCTCGTCCGCGCCCGTATCCAGTTACCCGCTATATATATATATGTATATACATACACATACACATGTAGACACGAATATAAATACGTTATACCGCAGTTACACACACACATACACCAGTTTGCTCACCACTTCTCATTTACAGCCTCGTTTAATTCCCTGGCTGGCAACGCGCATACGTTTATCCATAGGTCAGGTGCGAAAAAACCTCTGGGCTGTCCCATCTACTCGCCGGAATTGGACGCTTCATCATCCCCTTGTTGCCAGCTCTATCAACCTTTCGAATTATTCGTCGCGAATTTCCTTACTTCTTTTTCCGTCCGCGACGAACTCGTCTAACCTCGTAAAAAAGTCGAAGTTAACCTGACGAAAATTGACAATTATCTTTTCATCAACTATTATTTGATTCGATATCAATTTGTTTGTTAATGTTAATTAATATTAATTCGAGTTAATTTACATCGATGATGGAAAACTAGCACGACAAAGAAATTCAAATCTTAGAATTGCAACAAGCTTTTCTTCACGACTGTTAATTCAGACTCGCTCGTTACTCTGGCGATGATTATGCCTACATCCCTTAACATATGTCGTTGGCATAATCAGATTTTACCACGTGTACCGTGCAATTCGTCGACGTAGCTCGCCGATCATGCCCCAGCGGCGTAATGATGTTATGACGTGACGGCGGAGGTTACGGATAACGCAGTGAGTCCGAGTCTCGATACGAGAGAACCGCGAAACGCTACATCAGGCGGTGCGAAACGAATGGTTCGTGCGCGAAAGCTCGTGAGATGTCACGAACGCGAAAGAGAGACGGAGAGATAGAGACAACGAAACCGCGCGAGATCGGAGTAAAGTTTTGCTCGGCGTAGACCTCGACAGCGGTGAATGTATCAAGTCCGAGTTAGGGGTCTCCCTCTCTCTTTCACTCTCTCAATGTGGTCGAGATGGCCGCGTGGTTCTTCTCGTAGCTTATTATTTGTAACCCCGGTGTGTTCCAACAGGATCCATTTAATCTCTCTCAGTGAGGAGCGTTTCTTTGATCAGCGCGCGACCGCATCTGCCGAGCAATATCTCAGACGATGGTGTACCAGGCCGCAAACGCGCGGGGGTTTACCGGGCGCGCGAGCTCCCCGTCTTCCTCCCGTACCGGGGCATTTGTTTCTGTCAACCGGCATCTCCCGGCTGTTGGTGCGTGCTCCGACGTTACCGGCCCTCGCGGTTCCTTCGACCCCCTGGCTCCCCCTCCTTCCCACTACCAACCTTCAGCTCGCGCGTTCTATCCTCTCAGACTCGCAGCTTCCAGTCTCTCGAAATTCGCGCTTTACCAAGAGACAAGATTCAGAGATTCTCTCCGGCAAAATGGCACCTTAGCAAGGAAACTGAAGGAACTATCGTTCCTTAGAGGTCACAGGCAAAAGGAGGGGATGATTCTCTCTAGAACGTTATACGGGACGTCACTGAAATTGCTACCGTACAAAATGTTAATTATTCATAGTTACACAAGGTCATGCGGAAAAATAGAGCCGGTTGAACTAGGAGTTAACAGTGGTAACGAACGAGGTATAATAGGAAGATCGTGTTATTTCATCGACGATCAATGTTCACGAGAGGCCTTCGATCGATTCCGAATGCAAAAGAGCAACCTGTCGAATAGTCTCGTGATCGAGTAGACGAGGAAATTAAGGTGAAACGCGGAAAGATATTTAATTATCGAGGGAAAAAAAAGAACAAGTCGCATCCATTATCCGGCATATTACGCGAATGACCGAGGATTCTTATCTCGTATCCTACAATAGATATTATCGGTCCATCCCAGGGAGCGGTATAATTATCGACCTCAACATTAATACTTAACGAGCGTGATATTTCTTCCGCCTGTATATCCCGTTCGAGCATCGCACGAAGTTACGAGAGAAAAAAAATCAATGAATAAACAAGAGGCGGGAGGGGGGAGGATGGAAGAGCGGAAAGACAGTCAGGCAGAACGCGAATTCTCGTTTCGCGTTCCGGCAGTCGAGATTTTGGCCGAGATCGCGGCATCGTTGATTATGAAGAAATATTAGTTCTGTAGAAAAACAAATATACATTCACCCAACGAGCCGTCGAGGTTGACTCGGGGACATGAAAAAAAAATGCAAAAAAAAAATATTTTCATTTTTTTTCTGTTTATTGGTTAATTAATAACCGCGCTACCGTTCTTGTCATACGAGCAAACCCTCGAGTCGCGAGCAGTGCCGAAACGGTCTACACTCTCGCGAATTCGCGAGCACGACGCATATTTGCACGAGTACCTCGTCCTCTCGCTCTCGCGCCCTTGCGCGCCGTATACGACACGCTGCGAAATAATAAAAAAACATAAATATCGCGTATAACGCGTACGCGAGAAAAAAGGAAATGGCGATCTTGTGATAGTGTGTACGTATTGCGATGTAGAGAGAGAAAGAGTCAAGCACAGTGTCAGTTGCGAGAGAGAGAAAGGGAGAGAGTGAGAGTGAGAGAGAGAGAGAGAGAGACGGAGAAGTTGCGCGCCCGCGCGCACTCAGCGGTAATATGTAACGCGGAGTTTGGAGTAATGCTACGTCAAAGCCAGCGCCACCGAAAATATGAGCCGGCTGCCGAGCTCCCCGCTAATGCACCGTCATTTATTATGCTTACATTATTTCGGGATTATTAGTACCGGCTACACACACATACACACATACACACACGCACACGTATACACAATTATACTCGTGTGACTCCTTCTTCGTCGCTTCGGCATTGAATCCAAATGAAAAAAACCGCGCTCGCGAGTCAAAGAAGAGGAGAATGTAAAGAAAACGAGAAAAACAAATGGTCGAAGTTGGATACGAGAACGATCACGAGAGTTTTACGCAATGTTTTGACTCGACTCCGTGGGAGCGCGGCAATCTTTATTAATAATAATAATAAAAAAAAAGATTCGGATTAATTTTTCAACCTCGCGCGAGCTACGAGAGAATTTTGAAGTCTGATTAATTTTTGTTTTTTCGGTAGCCATCGAGGCAGAAACAAATGTCTCGGAAGAAGTCTAGGCCTTGTGCCTTTTCAGAGAATCTCGTTGTGTATAGATATATAGGTCGTTGCGATTTTACCTTGCGTTTTAGAGCGAAGAAACTCGCTCTAAATCGAGTTCACGAGAAGATTCGATCGAAGAGAACGAGGGCGGTCCTTTCTCCTCCGCAGGGACTGTAAATATTTCAACGCCGATAACAAACAATAACGTCGTGCTGATAAGAGTCCGCCCGCGCTTTCACTACGGAAACACGCTTCGAAATGGTACGAATCCGGCTCGAGAAACGGGGAAAAGGCATTCGAGAATGACGAGGGTCGCTATCCCGGGCAACGTACGTTCGTTCCAGCCAAATGGAAAATATACGAAACGTTTTCTCCAGTGGCCGAGGAATAAAAAACGTCGATATAACGACACTGCCAACTGCATGTGCTGAACTATTTTTATTTTCACTTTATTTTATGAAAAGTAATCGAAATGTTTGATCCCGGAAGTCGCATATACCCCACTTGAATAGAAAAAAAACAAGGTTATATTCCTTTCGTAATTTCATGCTCGACCTCTAATCGTTCGAACAATCCTGCAAACTCGAGGTATTCATCATGGAAACAAACACTTTTTTTTATAGATGTACATACCCATCTCTGCATTAGAAACGCAATGATTTTTTGATCAGCTTGATATAATTCCACTCAATTATCGCGAAGAAAATTGAGACGAGATCAAATCACGATAAAAAATGGATCAGCGGAGGCTGGAAAATAAGAACGTGGGTATAAGAAACAGAAGTAAAAGGAGAAGAAGAAGAAGATGAAGAGGAAAAGAGAAAGAGGGAGGACGAACCGTGAGAGAAGGAAGGGCACGAGGCTCATGGGATACGGTAGTGTAGGTTGGTACACTCTGGGTATCGTCGAGTTGAAACCGAGGAGCCGGCGTCTCCTCTCTTACTTGGCCTCAGTGTTTGTGCTCTCGCCAGGGAGCACGGAGAGAAATGGCAAGGTATTTATCAGTGCTTCTGTCTCCGTCTCGCTTCCTCTCCGGGCTCTGTCCTCTACGCGAGTTCTCCCGTGCTCCAGCAGCAGCAGCAGCAGCTACCCTTCCCAGCAGCAGCGTTCCACATCCAAATCCATTCGCTCGTCCGCCACCAACCCCCGGGTATATACGTTAACCCAGAGTATATACTCAAGCTTCTATCCTATATGCGCAGCGAGCACAGCCCGTTTTCCGGTCTGCGCGCGCCGTGCACTCAATCTTCGCACTGCGGACTTTGACAGCTGTCCGGATCGTCGTACCGGTGACTCGATCCTCAATCTTGTCGAATTGAAATATTCCAAAATCCAAATTTAACCGCATAATTGAAAACGTAAGTGTCAAGTCGATATTACAAATATATCGATAATTGTTTAGACTTTTTAAAAAAAAAGCTATCGTCAACCTGAAATGTCGTATCTATTGTTTAAATGGCGATGCTCGTTTCTTCCCTCGGATTGGTTTTGAAATTGATGTCGAGGTTTTCCCCGTTTCGAATGCCGATGTTACCTGGGTGGGGCCCGACGAGACGAACCAATCGTCTTGGCGAGATCTTGGACTCGAATACGAGAGAGAGAGAGTCGCCTCTTACCGGCAACGAATGTCTCACGAACACCCACCCGAGCCAATGCTGTCCGGTCTCATACGATTAGCCATACTCTCCGAAACCTTTCTCCTCGGCGCCGGCTACCTGGCGAAATGTCACTCAAGCACCTTTTCTCATTCGTTTTGAGATCCGCCATTGACTCCATTCGGTGATTCACCTGTTAAATGCCATCAAACGATCTCGCACCGTAACGCGACTGATTCCTTCGACTCATTTTACCCACATATATATAGAGGATACGCCTGTAATAAAATCATGAATATTTTCTCACTGAGATTGAATCGCTGGAGCGCCATCAACCGGTAACATTTCCGTCGCTTTATTACGACGTTGCGTTTGTCCTCTCAAAATGGGCTACAAGTCGGGACCGAGGAGAACGAGGTATACAAAAAACGTCTTGTCTTGCCAAGAGTCTCAAGATGTGCTGTTAGCTGTTACATGCCATGGCGTAGGCGTTTTCTCTTCGGTGTACGTATCGTACGGTAAACAGTGCGTAGGCCAGAATGTACACACATATACATATACATATTAACGAGGATTGAGACGTCAGACGCCCGTGGCGCTTGATGAATGCTCTTCATTCACCGGAACGAGGAGATCTTCGCTCGCGGATGTTGCACCGACCCTGTCCGCAATCGTGAATCCGCAAGAACTCCTCAGCTTTCCTATCATTCATCCGGTCCATTCTCAGACATTCGAACTTACTTAGAATTTTTGCTCGTGGCAAATCCCACACGATCCAGAAATCTTTCCAGTCAAAATTCTTGAAAGCATTTCTATCCATATTTGATTCCAGCTATGATTCGAATCCCTTGTGCTACTAATACCTTCTCGATAACAATCCTAACAGCCTGGCGTTATATTCCAATCCTGGGTTATCGGAATGTTCCTGAAAGCTGTTCTATCGTGTAGGAAAAGAAAGATTGGGAAACGATGCGAGGTTTTCTTCAAGTACGGGAAAAAGGAGATGAAGACTCGTCTATCCCATAGTCCACTACTACAGACGCGGCAGATACGTACTACCCTTGGCTCCACCTTGCAGCGTCCATCTCGGTGGCACATACAAATTGCCCCCTCGCCTTCTTGCATTTGTCATTTCGTGTACTCGTGTACCACGCGGACCTCGGCACGGTACACTCCCGAGGTTCTTTCATTTCCCAAATAATTCCCGGTACCCTCATTAATAACGTAACGCGCGTACGGCCAAGGAAGAGAGCATCACCGGCGGGAGAGTCACGGCAGGTAGCTCGATCGTAGCAGAGAAACGTTCCTGGTTGTGATGTGCTGCTGGCCTTTTCGTACTGGCGAGAAGCAGAAGAAACGGCACGGAACGCGTTGCCGTACACGAGAGAAAGAAGTGTTCTTCTTCCCAAAGGATATACGCTCGTGTACACGCTACACCTTTTTTTTCTCATTTCTCCTTTCCACGGGCAAGCGCATCAGAGTCCGTCCTTGAAAATCGGACGTAACCCTATGCAGCATACATATAGAGTCTCTTCGTCCTTTACCCCTCCAGCAATTCCCGTCTCGTCGGCCTTTCTGAAGCGGACAATCGATTCCTATCTTTAACCCGTGACCGGACCGAGAACGATCCTCGGGATTGAAACGTCTTCCGGAATTGATTGCCCGTTGTCAGGTGGAAAGAGACTGCTCATTGCCCGTCTGCCTTCCACAGCGTCTTTCAAAGATCCAGCAGTATGAATGTTTTTCGATTTTTTTTCTCTCTCAGGATATACATCAGCTAATATTTAATGCTAGAAATATTTTCACACGCATTCCTCCGACCGAGAGCATGTTTCTTGCATCGGCGATAGAGAAATGGTGGATTCTCGATACGCACTGCCAAGCTTATACGTAGTACACCCCGCGACCAATTGAAACGTTCCGAACAACGATTAATATCAGCCTGTCACTCCGGCCTGAGTATACCCGGGCAGAACAGCCTGTTGACTCTCTCTCTCTCCCTCTATTTCTCTTTAGTTTGCCATTTTGAATTCCTACTCACGGTCAGAAAAGTTTCTCGAGGATGAGTTTGAGGAATCGTAGGTGGAGATCGAGGCTTCACGTTGCTACTCTGTGAGAAAAATATGGAAAAATAATAATAATAATGCTGAAAGAGAAAAGGATGGGAAAGAAACGAGCATGCGGAAGACAAGATGCGCGATGTACGCGCGAGAAAGAAAATAAGATGGAAGTCATCGAGTGGTGCCGCGAGAAGGACAGCTCGCGGGGCTCCTGACTGGCGGGAAGGAGAATGAACGCTGTAAGAAAGATGGCTGCGTATCGACCTCCCCGACACGATAGGAGAAGATGGTTGGCGCACCTTGCTTGTATACAAGAGCAAATCATGTGTGAGAGGAATGAAGAAGACCCCCGTTGCCCTTGTAGAGACTCGTGATACGTCAGTGTGTGTACGCGCAATGCACACTTTACTACTACAAAGTCTCGAAGAGCACCAGGGTTAGACACCAGGAAGGATAAATGTTGTATTATAAAAGAGAGGCGCGCCTCGAGTCTCATTTATCATTCCAGAAGCTCATTAAGGCCGAATCTGTTGCTCCGTGATCGGAGGCAGCGGTTACTAATACATACTTTCGTCTCGTTTAATACGAAATTTCATATTTCTCTCATCTTGCTTTGAAAATTGTACGCGGAAGACTTTTGAAAGTATTTAGTCGTCGGTTAACGTGTCAATTTACCGTTAATTGACGGTCGATCATTGATGAAAAATGATCAACTTTCGAAGAGGCAAATGTTGATAGAAGTTTGAGATTCGAGGAATCGTGTTATTCAACCCCGAACTTCGACCCAGAGACGTTGACGTCTCCTAAGTGCTGGGAGAAGGGAACAAAAAAAAATCGCGAATCCCGTAGATCAACCCTCGGGAAAAGCGATCTTCCATCGTCACATGGTACATAGTACTCGCGCTTGGCCGTCACGAGAAAATAAGCTGTTCGGGGCTTTTTCGGTCTCTCGCATGCTGACCTCGACTACTTTTTCCGAACCTCGCCTCTGGCAAAATCCGGGAAAATCGCCTAGGTCCCTGCGCGCGTACGGTGCATTAGCTACTTTCTCCCTCTCTCTCTCTCACTCTCTTTCACCATCCTCTCCTCCTACTCTTTTCCTTGGTGCGAGGATCGCTCGCGAGATCGCCGCAGCCTAATGACACCAACGCCGCGACCCCACAGGGATCGTTCGCTCGTGATTTCTTTCTTTCGTACCCACACTCCACCCTGCCATCCCTCGTTTCGCTTGTTCATCTTCTTCATCCTCCTTCTTTTCCCTCTCTCGCGAAGTCCACTATACGTAACGTTTGCTTCCACACTTCAACGAGCGAGCGATCGGTCTTTGAGCCACGAAAAAGTCTCGTCCATTTCCGTACCTTGCTATGTCGTGCCTTTTTTTCTCTCCCCTAAGAGAAGAAAGAAGAAAACGACGATCTCTCCTGTTTTTTCTTTCTTGGTCCGGCTATGTATACGGATCTATGGGCAACGAGTGAGTGATAATGATAGATTTTCATAAGAAAAGAAAATTAATGGAAGCGGAAAGTTTGTTGTCAACCTCTGGAAAAATCGCTCCAAGAATTTCAGCTTCAAAATTTGTTCATATCGTTATCCGACACGAGAATAATTTACTTCGCGACAGCTAAATGCAGCCAGTCACTTGCCATACTTCGACGATAGAGTCCGCACCGAGAAAGAGAGACAGAAGAATCGCGTCGCATTTGTCGGGAGCCAGGGAAAACACCGGAGGTCTCTATCAACGTCCCGAAGTTTCTTTCGGCCTGCGCTTTTACCCAACTGGGTTTGGACCTCTCCCTTCCTCTTTCTCCTGTACATAGTTCGCTATTTCTACGTGGCAACGAGAACCTCGAGCTGCTCTATCGCTTTTCGGTTTTTGTTATAACCCCGCGCGACACGGTCTCGCCCAACGGACGAGAACTGGATAGACGAAAAGAAGCAGTAAAGAGGAACGAAGTAAAAGAAAACCTTCCCTACGAGAATGGAGAAAGGACGAAAGACTCTCTTTGCGACGTTGATGCGTGTATATACATATACACATATCGTTGAAACGAAGAAAAGCGAGTAGACCGCGTCGACCGCGTTGAAAAATGCAGCTACTTTTATTTTGCCAGTTTCCTGCGCTAGCGATTTTTCCATCACCGCCGTGCGATTTTTCACCAGCAATCTAAGAGTCGCAAATGGAGTCCACAATGAGCCAGAAATGGTCCCGAGCCGTTCCGATGGTCTTCGCGATTCGTCTTTTCCCAACGCGCCTTTCTCCTCCCTTCTTTCGTCTCCTCCCTTATATTTTTACCTGCTTTTTTATATCATTCCTCGTATCAGGAAATCCTCGATGCGTCAAACATCTTATAGTTCATAAGCTTTTTAACTTGAAACTGTGATGAAATTAATTTTTTTTATGATTATTTATTTATTGTATATTTTTTTTATTAAATCTTTTCCATGCACTGCCGCGTTGAGCTTTGTGTTCATGGTGGGTAGGTGGACTATATAAAAGTAATTACATCATATATATATGCTATATGATATATATAAATGCGATATGAGAGAAATTGAACCCCAGCATGGGGGAGAGGTAGCCACACGATTGCCACCAACATTCCCGCAATTATAAGGCCATCAGCGGCAGGCGAACCACCGCGAGTTTTTGCGCCAAAGAGGTAGAAGAGGAGAGAGAGAGAGAGAGAGAGAGAGAGAGAAACGAAGGGAGGAACGGATGGCGGTACCGTGAAGTAGATGGGACGACGACGGGGTTCCTGTTGGAGAAGAGCCTTGCAGCCACGGAGCGAAACGTTCACTCTCTCTCTCTCTGTCTCTCATGTCGAGCTTATAAGTGCAAGATCGCTCCAGCATCCTGCGGGTATTCCACGAGGACGATCCGTAAGTACATGCGAGAGGCGTCGAAGCGACTCGAGATAAAGCTCGAAGAGGTGGATAACCCCCGTGGCTGGCCTCTCTCTCTCTCTCTCTCTCGTTTTCTCTGGCACGTTGTTATCCATATTATTATTCAAGCATAGAGCACATGCCTACCTTCGTGGTAAAACGAAAATTTCGTGGCTCGCTGATGCTCTTTTAATCGAGCTCTACAATATTCGAATCTTTCCCCGAGGAAATTTCTAGCCAGGGCATTGCCGACGGTAATCATGTAAAATCAAACATTTATTTTCATGTATATTTTTCAGATCATCGTACAAGATACTCACCGCAGGTATGAAAGTTCCGTCAAAATTAGGGAGGTGTAAATTATTACATTTTTTATTATTTTCAGATTCAAGACTATACAAATTTGTATTCGATATAAAATCGCCAAGTACAATACACTTTTAATGAATACTGTCTATATTTATACGTATGTATATTCAAATATAAAAATAAACAAACATATGTATATACGTATACGTATACACGTGTATCTCCGGAGGGCTCGTGATCTTTCTCCGGCCCCTTGCGCGCCCGTACAGATCGTTATATCTCCATCTGACCGTCGGCCGCAACGTGAGAGGGCTGTGTGTCGGAGGGTTGTTGTGCGGAGGCGGCCTAGTGGTCCGGTAATACATTCAAAGTTGAACGCCACCTCGGTGTACACTACAGGAACAGGACGAACTCGCAAGGAGGGCGAACGAGGAAGATAGAGAGGACGAGTGAGAAAAGGACAGTGGGGTTTGGGAGAAGGTTGGTGGAGGGGACATCCGAGGGTCTGTTTGTACCTCCGGCGCTTCATGGTGATGGGAGACTCTTCGTGCATTCCGTTTGTATGTGCTACATAACATTTCGCGGACTCCCTGCTTGTATCGCTCGAGCGAGAGAGCGAGAACGACAGGTAGGAAAGGGTGGAGGGTGAGAGCAAGAGAGAAGCGCGGGGAAGGTTTCTCGTGTTTCATTTCCTGAGCTCCTATATAACTTTGTGCTCAACTCGACACCAGATTAATAACGACCCCACCTATTCCCCGTTCTATAATGCCCAGCCGCGGTGAATCCCGCATCGAACAACTTTCTGTATGTTCGGTAGTGCGCGAGTCATATACGCATTAGTCTCGTTGCGAAGAACATCATCGCGACGACAGACATGATTTCTCCCGGCTCGCACGACATCTTTCGTCGTAATTTTCTAAATCGCTCGTGATATTCGGCCAATAACACGTTTTCGCGAAAAATAAATGCGCCTCGAGCGGCGAGTAATGAACGAGGTACAAATTAGGGCACTTCGTAGTGTGCAATTTAACGAGAGACGGAACGATTAAACCAAATGGCGAACATTTACGATCTACACGAGAATTCTTATTTATCCACTTATTTTTAACGTAACCGCCATAGTTCGCGCAATTTTCGTGTTTCTCTCGTTAAAGAGGATTAAAGATTTTTTAAAACGGGGAGGAGGTCCTTACGTGAGATATATATAGTTACGATTCATAGCCGACCGTGATTGCCACGTTGCGTGCCAGAACACGCGTGCCCATTTCTCACCCCATACGAAACGTTCCCTTATTAGTTTATTACTTATCCGAACTCCGCGCGCGCGCGCAGCGCCTTTCGTATTCTCCTGATTCTTGCTCGGGCATGCCCATCACGTACCGAAGCATGTGTAGACTCACCAATATACGAAGCTATGGCCATAGAATAATATTATTATTATGTTGGACTTTGGTCGGTGTGATCAAGGATCGTCCGCGTGCGGTCACGAGATGGACGGGGGAGAGGGCTTACTCGGCATTCAATTCAGATGGGTCAGAGAGAAAGAGAGAGAGAGAGAGAGAGGGAGAAAGAGCAAGTAGAAAACGAGAACGCGATCGAGCAGAACGGCTTTCGGGGGTGGGAAAGCATCAAGGAGGGAAGGACTGACGGTAATGCGTATTTGATTACACCTCCAGAAGAGCCGACCACGAACAAGCATACACGCCAGATCTCTCTCTCTCTCTCTTTCCCTTGGGATTCCTAATTCGATTAGCTATAAAGGGCGATGCTAAAAAATTGTAAAAGTCAACCAAAGAACAAGATGGATTCTGATAGACGAAAAAAGAAAAATCTACAATAGATTCGAGTCTCTTATCACCACGCTCATCTAACACCTGACAAATTCCTATGAAATATTTTCGTACAAGCTACAGATTTTGAATTGCGCTTTATCTTGCGAATTAAAGGATCGATTATATGAAGTAATTAAAATTCTTCGTTTCTATCGATAAATCGATGCCTCGATAAATTTTGCGAGAGAATTGAAAGATGGTCGATGGGGTGGAAGTCGCGGATACGCGTATGCGGTATCTACGCATCGGTAGTCAAGCGCGAGATAAACATATAATGCGCGCGAAGGAGATAGCCCCGCGATGCGAGAAGTACTTGCCACCGGCAGTTTATCGTACCTGCTAATAGCGAGACTGAGAGAGAAAGAGAGAAACGCGAGAGCGAGAGTTACAACTGGGACGGTAGACGAGATGGGATGGAACGGAACGAAATGGGATGGGAAGGCCGGGCGCGAGCAGCGATAATGATGATGATGTTGATGATGATTACCAACGTGGCCGAAGCTACTCTGTTGCCTCTCGTACACTTTTCTCTCTCTCTCTCCCTCTCTTTGTGTCTCGGCGTAGATTGGACCGGTAAGCGTGCAACATCGTGCACCAGCCGCCATTTCGTTTCCCGCCCGTCCGTCGACTCCCCATTTTGAAATCGGGAGGGGTGCTCGAATATCTCAAAAGCTTAAAAAAACAGACGTAACGAGAAGACGATTAAAAAAAAAGCAGGTCGCCAAGAATTTCGCCAGGCCCTTTAATCTGCGCAATCACGAGACTTGATCTTCCACGATAAATAACATTTTCTGCCACTGCATACGTCTCCAGAATCTTTTACCAACCTGGCAATCGTTCTTCGGTACTTTCGAGATATCATTTTTTCATCGCGATTCATCGTTCGATCGAAACGAATACCGTTCGCGTATAATTGGTGGTGAAAGAGTTCAACGAACGAGAGGAATCGTGGGTCGCGGGGGAAGAAGAGAAATTTTTCTCGACAGCGTCTCAATAGTGAACAACCCTGTATTTTTCTTGGTTTCTTGTTTTTATCTTAGTGATCCGCCGTAGCGATTGTCCCGTGTCGTCTGATTGCGCGCATTTTTCAAGAGGAGGGAACGAGATGATGGAAAAAAGGGGGCTTGGGGACCAGAACGAAAGAATATGTGATGTAGCAGAGAGAAACAGAGAGGGAGAGAAGGAAGACGAGAGGGGAAAGAAGGTGGGAAGAGTGGAGGAGGGCAGGAATCGTAAGAAGTCCTTCCAGCGTTCGAGACCCGCTTCTACCACGGTCAAACGCGTTTATTTTACGACGAGGTGGACATCGCGGCACTCGCGTGTTTCCATTCTGGTCCTCGTGCATAAAGCATTAACCGCCGTATAGTAACATCGAGAGATGGTTAAAGCCGGTAGCATTCGCAAGAGAGGAAACATATGGGATTCGTTAGTCGTGATACGTAAACTGATGCCTTCGCTTATTAGTTTAATCGTTTCTCGTTATAAGGGACTTATATACCTAATTAAGCATACGAAACGAAAATGAACCCATGCTCGTTTTGCCCGAGGAATCTTCACAGCTACCACGTTAAAGATCGTGAATTTCCGATGTGCTCGAAATCTTTTAGAACGTAACATTTCGATGGAAAGGAACTCGCCATTAATTCGCTAATGAGCGCAACTTTATCTCGCTTATCGATCGTATGAAAAATCGGCAAGTGGTCACAATTATAATGTTATTGAGCGTATCATTGATCCGACCTCGCTCCGCCCGAGTTTCAAATAAGAGTTCCTGAAGTAAGTGACTAAAATTGAATCGAAGATTTGTTTTCTTAACGAATTTCAATGAGAAGAAAATGATAACAATCGTTAATGTCAGCGTGTTACTTCAACTGTATACACGTTCCTTACAACCTTTAGTCGACCCTTGAAACGTAACTTCGGTGTATAACCCCTAGTCGCTAATATCTTTGGGATCGAGGGCACACCCTTGAACGTATTCGCCATACGACTGCCGGACCAAGTTACGGCGCAGTATACGCACGAGTTCTCCGAATGGGAAGACCCTTCGTCGTAATGAATTTGGAAAGTGCAATCAGTAGCTACGGAAGGGTGGCCCTAAGCTACTATATACCGTTTCGGAACACAGAGGGGACGATCGCCCTGTTCGGGAAGTCCGGATGGTTGTATATACGGACCCGCGCGTGTGTGTAGGTTCCTCTTGTTCCCAAATGCTGCTGGATGTTCGGTTCCAGCCCAGAAGTATCGTAGGGTGGAGGTTGATGTTACGGGGAGGCGGGGGTGAAAAGGGAGAACCGGGAGAGGCGCGGTTCGACGATGGTAGAGAACTCGCGGGTTGCTGCTGCTGCCGCCGCCGCTGGGTAACGCGCGCAGCAGAGGGATGAAAGAGGGCGGATGTGACGCGGAATGATGGAGCGCGGACCGTGGAGAAAAATGAGAGTGGCGGAAAGGCGAGGGTGGAGGGACGCTGATGGATCGGTGCTCCTCCCTCTCTTCGTGAACGCGGCAACCCCCTCGTGCCTACCACCCCTCGCCGCTTTCTCGTGCTCTCACTCAACCAACCCCTCCCCCCTTGTCCCACCTCCAGCTTTCACTCCGGAGCTCACTCTCGCGCACTCTCTTTCTCGCATTTTCGTTCCGACTAGAACTCTAGCTATACATATACATATAGATATAGCGTGTAGGTTCTCTCGCGTGTGTCTCTCTTTCTCACTCTACGAGTATATGGCGTTCGCGTTTTCCGTGTGTATACCGCGGGCAACCATCGACTTCCATGCCCCTCGCAGTCCCACCGAGACTGGCAGCCTCCGCACAACTCACCCTTTACCCCTCTCACCGACCCTCACTCTCTCGCTCTCTCGCTCTTTTCCACCCCCCTTCCCCACCTCATACTTCCTCTAGCGAGGTTCTACTCCCAGGGGGTGGGAAAAGCCCCGCAATATTACTCATAGTCCGTGAGCCTCACTCGCTCCAGCCGCATTACGCTCTTTCCCTCTCTCTCTTTCTCTCGTCCTCTACGATGCTACACCCCATCCCTATTATTTATTCATGTTAGCTACTCCGTTTGAGTTCTTTCCTCGTTGTTGTTTCCTCCTTTTTCCCCTTCATCCTTCTCTCGTTTCGCTTCTACCGCCCGTTTTTACCTCATCGTCCGTCTCCTCCTCTTCCTCGTCTTCCCATTCGCTTTTTCACGCCGCTTCTGTACATTTTCTCTCGACGGTATATGGACGTGTTTGATGCATGTATCGGAGGCGTTAATGGTGATCGGTGAGATGTATAGAGTCGTCGTCGTGTATAGACGACTCGTATAAATATCAAGCGGATGGTGGTGATTACGAGCCTCTGATAATTTGATTCGATAATTACTCATGCTTCGAAAAGGAATAATACGTCCCGTTTATCAATTCGCAAAATCACCGGCTCTGTTGTTGTAGATTCACGGCTTATTTTGTACTCGACCGTGTATACGAGTACGGGCGTATGAGAGTCCAGCGCGGACAACGATATGCATTTGGTTAGGTATACACGAAACTCGCATCCCGACGTGCAAACGACGCTTAACGAGCCGCGACGGCATCACGCACAAATCCGCGTATTTATACGTCGTGTTTCGTGTAAAATCCCCGGCTCGTACGTGTGTTGAGAATTCAAACATATACATATATATATGTATATCTGTCTACGAATCGTCGCACCTGTCTTTTTGCAGATCCGATGAATTATTACGCTTGCACTACGTCGAAGCGGATTTTCGTCCGTCCGAAATACAAGCCCAGACAACGACAAGTTCTCGAATCGGGATAACTCCATAAATGACACCAAAATTCGTATGATCAACGAATGTACCAAAAGCAGTAACAACAAAAAGCCTCTACAATTTCGTGATATCCGTTAATTTAATATCGCGAATAAATCTATCCCAGGATATGAAAATTAATTAATGTGTCTTGGATCAAATATGTCGACGAAAAACCAGCGTTATCGTTCTTTTTCTCATTCCGTTCGCCAACAAAAGTACCTAGATTCAGAGAAACTCGCTTCGAGCTGAAACGACGATCGCGAGTGGTTGGTTTAAGCGTGCTGCGGGGGTGGAGAGCTCGCGATGTCCGCGTGTAGAGAACGACGAGTGTATATATATATATATATGTATGTATATCGTTCGCGAACAGCGAGTAGGAGCGCGCGATTCGGTGGCTCGACGGCCCCCGCGCCAACCGCCATTACTCAACTATTCACTCGGTAACGCAATCATACGTCACAAAGGCCTTTCATTTGCAAGCGCATTGTGGAAACCGGGCGATATTAATTGCCGCGGCTCGTTACCCGCTCTCTCCGACCATTTTCTATCTCGCTCTCTCGCAACTCTCTTCCCCCTCCCCCCTTACTGTCTCCCTCTCTCTTTCTCTCTTGCGTTTTCTCCCTTCAACCCCCGCAGAGTTGCCTCAGCCGCAGCACGGCGCAACCCCCTTCGTAGTAGCAGCAGCAGCAGCAGCAGCAGCAGCGACGGAGAGGAGAGTCGTCGTCTCCCGTGCCACATCAGCTATTATATATGTAGAACTTCGAGCAGGCTATTTCGCGTATTACGTATTCCGCTCTCATGCGACGAGACGCGGTCCTGCCTTGGCAGCCGGTATGCCAGGAGCCACCCTCTCTCTTATTCTTTCTACGCCCCGTTCCATACCCTTCTTTCTTTCCTTCTTTCCTTCTTTCTTCCATTCTTTTTTTTATTCTTTCTTTTCCCTTTTTTACATCCCTCCTTTTTATTCCTCTATGCAACCGCCTCGCGTACGTCCCGGCTCTACGGGAACGTTCTTGCGTGTGACAAATACAAACTCGAAGACGCCGCATGGACGACCCGTGCGGATTAGCCTCGTGGCTATATACACCGCGGAGTATCCCATGGGCTTGGTCGCAACCCTCAAACCCACTCCCACCCTCCCTGTCACTCCGCGAAACTCACCCCGTGTGGCAAACTCGTGCGAGAAAAAAAATGAGATTTGCCTGAGCGAACAGCTACCCCTCCACTCCCTCATCCTTGCTCCAACTCTCTCTCTCTCTCTCTCTCTCTCCCTCTCTCTCTCTTTTCCTCTGTCTCTTTCTCTCACTTCTCCTCTCTTTCGTTCTCCATCACTGTGGAATGAAAAAAGAGAAATAGTTGAAGGGTAAACGAAAGAGCCAAACTGTGTGCCTGTGTGTATGTGTGTGTGTGTGTGTCTGTTCGTGTGTCCCTCTCGTGCTGGGAAAACGTCATTGCATATTTATGAAGGCGATGATACCATCTCATTTTAGTTTCGTTAGTCGAGCGCACGATTTTTCCAGCACAACAGACACGACGCGCCGTAACGCCGGAGAAAATCGTAGTTATGGGATAAGAAAATGACAAAGTCACATTACGCAGTCGGATTTTCTAATAGCAAAGGAAAATAATATTACGAAGTATGATACGCGCGAGTCAAGGGGTAGATTTACTTTCCAGAACGTGTTTAACGCTTGATAAAAAATTTGAACTTTGTATCGCTCGTCCTAGATGCGCTGAATATTTTCTCAGGACCGGCAACCGGCTGTTACGTTGACGTTTACCCGACAATGTCAGTCGTCAAAGCCTCGGCTACCACGAGATTCAAAGTTTCTGATTGACATGGGTTCTCTCGGGGTGCATTTGACAAAATACATTCTATCCGTTTCTCGCATCACTGTGCGACGCATCCCCAAGACTGTTAGAGAAATCCGATGTAAAGGATGAGAAGAGCGTGAAGAAAATAACATAAAGCAGACCGGGCTTTTTGAATCGATGAACGTAGTGGTTTCTCGTGAGAGTCAAAATGGGCACGGAATCGAAGGTTCGTTCGTCCTTGGTCCCTTGGTCCTCCATCTTATTTCCAAGAGTTCACGCAACGGGGCAGCTGCGTGCTTGGTTGGCCTATGTGCTTTTCCTACCTTCGATGTACATATACGTATCGTATCTCTGCTCTTTTTTTCTCTCGCACTCTGTCTCACTCGCTCTCTCCCTTTTTCTTCATGCGATTGGAAAAAAGGGCAGAGCCCCCCGATCGCTGTGACGTTTGACTGATCGTGGACGCACCAGGACTGGAGAGCCTTACGGGCTAGTGCTAGGGGGGGTCCCGAGGGTTTTTTCTCTTTCGACGTTACCAACCCTCCGTGCTTGCGTGAAACCCTCGCACCACCCCTCTCTAACTTATATCCCTCTCTCTTTCTCACATCCTTCGCCGGTTATACATGCCGCGAGTGCGCGATATCCCCGTCGGGCTTCGTCCAAGAACAAAGACATCAAGTTGATTGATGCCGGCACACGGACCACGAACGTCCACGCACGCTTCTCTCCCTCTCTTTCTTTCTCTCTCTCTCTCTCTGTCCACGCCGTTCATCCAACCAGACTTTTCTCGAGACCATCTCATATTTCTTGTCTTGCCAAACATAGAAAGGCAAAGAAAGAAAAAAAACATATATAAGATACGAAGCGATGCGAAGGAAAACGGAATAAAGGAGAGATCCACCCTTCCTTTGCTTCACTCTATCTCCGTACATCGAGTGTCAAAGGGGAACGGCGGCTGCGTATCGTATAAAATACTTCGTGCGCGCACTTCATTACCCACACTTACTTTTTTTATTCAACAGTCATAGGTTTTTGCCGTTTTATCTTTCTTTCCTGCCGATCCCAGCTAAACGAGAGCGGATTACCACAGTCTAACGTGATATACACGTACCTACCTTTGTGGAATTATGGTCGGTGCACCGACTGTCGATGAAGAATTTAGGTTGTACCTACTTAAGGGTTGATTTATGAAGGTCAAATGAAATTACGACTCTCCTAATTTTCTTCAATAGCAAGACTCAATAATGGAAGGATTGACTTTTAAGGAAGTTGAAAGGGTTTGCACCTTGCGAATTTTGGGACGTTGGTGAATTGCGCCTAATAAAGTTGAAGGTCATCACGAATTAGTGAAATAAATTCTGTCATCCAAACGAAAAATAAGTCCTTTTCATGTTACAGGTATGAAAGTCACAACTGAGAACAACCTTGCTCGCATTGTGCGATCATCCAGTTTATAAATATTCGACAGATTGTTGGCACTTGTCTCTCTATTGGGAAAGAAAATGGCGACTTGCGCAAGGGGGTAAAGCGATGTCGTATTGCCGAGTTCTTTTTTAAAATCCGACACGAGAAGGGCGGCCATGCTGTTACCAGGAGCAAGCCGGTCATCATCATTAGGTTGTCAGGAATCGCGTTATTATGCTTTATCTCGTCGTGGCGCCGCGTTGCTCAAGCGAAAGAGCTTATACGTATACTCCGGCTTCTTTGCCTAAAGGAGCAACGACAGAGAAAGAATGCGAGCGCAAAAAAGATTGGGCCGGTGGTGCGTTTCGGAGGAGAAATCGCGAAACCATGACAGTCGATTAAATATGCAAAGGTCGAAATTTGAATAATGAGATCGTGATGATAGCTTTGAGCCGAAGAGAAAATAAAGTATGGCTCTCTTGTTCTCTCTCTCTCTCTCTCTCTCTCTCTCTCTCTCTCCCTCTCCCTCTCTCTCTTTATTGTTACATATTATGATTATCTATTATTTATTATTTATTATTTTTATTCTTGTATAGAGTTTTATTTCTAAGTTTTTTGTGCATTTTTGTGGAAACGGAAAATTGTTACAGTTTCCCCCAAAGTATACTAGGACATAATAAAGTAATCGTATGATATTATATCTCTCTTGTCGCGATGACAATAATTCATTATGAAAAGCAATTATTAAAGATAATTGATAAAATTTACAAAATATTTTCATTTAATTAAAATCTTTTTTACGTGATATTCTTTATCACAACAATTTCTTATCTTTAATTTCTGAAACGTAAAATTTGCTTTGAAAATCGTTCGAGCAAAGGAAGATTGCACTAGATTTCTGCTTTTTTTTGTCAAAATACATTGAAGAAGTCGCGTACAATTTGTGACCAAACCCATCCGTGGTAAACTTTTGGTTCGCGTAATTTATAGCGTTTCGTTTCCGCGTCGCAGTGACCGGGCGGTACATCATCCCTACCGGGATGTCCGCGGGTGGTCTACAGTAGAGACCCTTCTGCATCGCAAGAAACTTCCCGCATCGCGAAAATCTACACCCCACTTTCTACCTTCCCTCGACGGTCGCGTTTTGCCGTAGGCTCGCGAGCGACGAAAAATTTCAAGACAATCGCCGAGCCCCCCGAGACTTGTCGCGCGTCGCCCGACATTTGATGAATGACCACCGATAATTTTGAACGCTCCGTGTATATTTTTCGCTTCAACCCCGCACATTTTTTTCCGAGTATTTTCTTCGGTCTCTTCTCGAACGAAAGGGCAACATATATGGATTCACTTCCGGTACGAATTCTCCACGTGGGGTATTTTCGTTACGTTCCACCACCCTCCTTTCCGGTATGTCCCTCGAACCCCTCGTGAATTTTTTTCCGAACCACCCTCTGTAACATTTCAACCCCAAGTCGATGAGATAGAAACTACCCTTATCATTTTTTTAGATAAAGCAACCTTTTATAAATATCCGTAAAATAATTGACGTTTACGAATTTATTATTAACCGTAACATCGATGCACGGGGATGTTAGTCAGAGAAACAGAAGGGTAAACGAGCCGGGTAGGTTTCCGTCTCACGAACGAAATACACATAACCGAGTACGAAAATATTCAAAAGGGTCGTAGGCGATTGTAAAACTGGGTAAAGACCCCACAGAAAAGGGACGTGAATCTTGCGCGTTTCGCGACGATGACCTCGAACCTCGATTTATGACCCAACCCATTGTCCACTTTGCTCTCGAATTTTGTTGCCAGAAGTCAAGGTCGCTCGCTTTTACTATACAGATAGCTGAATTTTATACGATGTGTGCTTCTCTTAGAGCTAGCCAAGAAACGGATTCTTTTCGCGCAGCGTGAAACGTGCTTCCCGCACTACCGTAAACACTGCGGGTCCGCTATGACGAATGGCAAAACTCTCGGACGAAGTGGGGGAGGGATTTAGCGCGTATATATATATATATACATGAATCCTTTTCGTCCTGTAGAGAAGAAGACGATCGAATCTCGCAGTGGTACTTCCCGGTAAATCTGGAGCGAACCGGAGACCCGAAAAGAGAGAGAACGAAAAATACGAAAACTTGCCACGTTCCACAGCCACGGAAAATCCTCCCTGACCATTTGCCAATTTTCATTCGCGTAACACACATCACTCCGCGAAAACATGTTATTTCCCACGGAAAAAATCCAATGCGTACCGTTCATCGTCCGCGACCAAAATTTTTAAAAAAATGTTTTTTTCGACAATTTTTTCGGTCCCTCGGTAAACGCATTCGGTCGGACTTTTTTGTTTTTTTCACGTCTCTCGCGTTCACGTGACAATTAATCCGAAGCGAGACGCACGAGCCATGATATACGTGTTTATATATTTATTTTGTTTATTTTCTTCTCGTTTTTTGTGTTGCTTTTTTTTTTTATTTGTTTGTTGCTTGTTCGTTCGTTCGTCGTTGTTTCATTCCCCGGTGACGCCAGAGGCGCAATTCTTTTTGGTACTCGCTGAAATTAGAATGATACTTTGATGAAGGGGTTTTTTGGTACGTTCGTGCACGCGGTATGTCAGGTGTTGGGTTGCCAGGGGTATAGTGGCTCTAATTAAAAAGCCGTGTCCGGCGAACGGCCGGCAGCCGCGTCACGGAACTGAAACCCTGGACGTGACCCGTTGCTACGTTTTTTTCTGTTTTCTGTTTTTTTTTCAACCTCGCTCGTGGTACTCCGCTTTTTGTTGTCCTTTTTATCTCTTCGTTACTTTTTTTTACTCCCTCGTGCTCTCGCATGTGTGAGTGAGAATGTTTTGTTATATTTTTTTTTCTTTTTTTTTTCGTTGCTCCAGCATCCACGCGCGTTTCATTTTTCAAATGGATGCTGCGAGAAAACCAGAGCGCCTACATATATATTCTATAGTATATTCGCGCATATAT
>JAPYZU010002326.1:0-20546 GCA_030523005.1 Tryphoninae sp. B BG-2022a | reverse complement strand
CCTACGATCTTTTTGATTGGTTGAAAATTGTCAATTTGGCATTAACAAAACGACCATTTATTTACCCCACAAACGAAACTATTTTCAGAGCTACGCCATTTTGTTAATTTTTGATATTCTTCAAAAATCGTAGGTCATTGTATAGAAAATACCTTCAACTTTAATAACCTTTTTCGATTTTTTTGTTTCGGCTACTCATTCAGCTGGAATCATGTCAGCAGTCGGGCAACTTTTTTTTTCGCATCTCCAAGACAGCACATAACTCCGTTATTGTCCAATATAAATCTTAAAATATAGCTGAAAATATCCCTTATCATCTCCAAAAAACTTCAAAACTTTCTATCGAGTACTTCCTCTTAAAAAAATTCTCAAAAATCTCCGAATTTTTCATGGATTACACTGGTATAGCCCCTTAACATTGTCGCTATATATTCTCTTCAATGAGCTTGAAAGCACAAGACAATCCAACGTTGTCTTCGATGGAAACGATCAAATGTCGTATTAGACTCGATAGATGATTTGTCGCGCAAAAGGTCTCGATAGAAGTCATCCTATTTTTTAATCGCGTCTTATCACCGTTCACCGATCAAATTCCCATTGCGACTACTTCCTTCACCATTTCCCAGCGTGCATCCGAGAGAATCAATGTCGTTGCCGAGTTCCGTCGTAAAACTCGTTTAGATTAATTCTCTCTAGGAATAATCGCTATCGTTCCTACTTTCAACGATAAATCAATTCTTGGAATTGTCGAACGTTCTATTTTTAAACAAATGATTCGGTATGATCGAGAGTAAGTACTCCGATAGCCTCGTACTCCAAGAACAGAGGGTCGGATTAATAATAATCTTGAATGATCTTCTTTGCCCACAGGGTCGCGTCGTTTCGCTCTGCGACGACAATTCGCTACATCTCTGGGAAATCAACGAGAATTCGGTGGTCGAGACGAAATCGCTCGCGTTGGAGGGTAAATTGAAAAAGATCTCGGCTATGTGTCTCGAGTCGAACGGGGATAATCTTCTTCTCGGTACGGAAGTCGGAAACATTTATCTCTTGAATCTAAAGACTTTCACAATGTCCGACAATATTATATATCAGAACGTCGTAATGCAAAAGTGAGTATTGAATCAAGTACAATTATTCGTCGGTAAATTCCTCCACCGACAGATACTTCCTTCATTCAAAAACCAATGGATCTCTGGGTCCAATCGAGACTCGGATCTTTAAGTAGTTCAACTTTCAGCGTTCCTGAGGACTACAAGAAAAATCCTGGCGCGGTAGAAGCGATAGCGGAGCAGCCTGGACACCCGGACAGTATACTCATCGGTTATAATCGAGGATTGATGGTTCTATGGAACAAAGCAACGCCGGGTGCTCAACAGGTGAGTCGGAGGAAACGCGAGAGCGAAGAGAAGAAAATGATCGCGAACATACGTGACGAATAACAGTTTCGCGATAGATCACTTGCGTCGCTATTTTTCCCTTTCGAACAATTGAAATACGTAAGAAGAATGTGTAAGCTTGAGCTCCAATATTTGTAATTTACGTACTGGTAACGAGGACGCATACACGACGAATACTTGTGACACAAAATGTAAAGAAAGGAAACTCGATGTAAGAACGACCAACGATCATTTATGTCGGTGTTAATGCTGGTGTACGAATTATCTATTGTAATTTCATTCGTTTGTGTCTCTGATGGATTTTTGGCGTACGTGTGTGTGCAGCTGATGGGTTTGTTTTCGCGTGCGCAGACATTCGTCTCCACGCAACAGCTGGAGTCGGTACACTGGATATCCGAGAACAGATTTGTTTCCTCGCACAACGATGGATCTTACACATTTTGGAGTCCTGGTAACGAGGCCATAACCGAGCCCACTACTCTCTATGGTCCATTTCCGTGCAAAGCCGTTTCGAAGATTCTTGTTCATCCGATAGACGAGTGAGTCGACTTGGTTCTAATAATTTTTTGACCAGGCTCTCTGGATCCTTTTCTATAGGACCATCGCTACTCTCTTTTATTATAGATTGATGTTCCTCTGACAAATTATACCTTGAAAATTCTCCGACGCTATTAATGATTGTCGATCATTTTTCGCAGGGACGACGAACTCGTACTATTTTCCGGTGGAATGCCACGTTCGAGTTACGGAGATCGTCACACGATAACCGCAATGACGGCGACGAAACACGTCGTTTTTGATCTCACTTCGAAAGTCATAGATTTCTTCACGATTATGCCGAAGCCCGAGGTTAACGATGCTGAGCAAGAGAAGGAGAAAGATAAGGAGAAGGAAACAAACGGACCCGAGGCGCTTGTAATTCTCGCCGAGGAGGAAATTATTGCCATTGATCTGACGGATCCCGATTGGAAGATGATGGCTCTTCCGTATCTCGTGTCCCTTCATGCCAGCGCGGTGAATATTCTTTTTACTATTGCCTCTCAGCTCCTCCGATCTTCAACTATTCCGTTGATCAGATTTTAGATTGATTTTTCATGGTTTCAGGTGACTTGCTCTCAACACGTAGCCACTGTTCCCGATTCCCTCTGGGAATCCATCGTATCCGCGGGTAAATCGCAAACGGAACATCTTTACTCGGACAAAGTATGGCCGATAGACGGTGGATTGTTGCTATGCAAAAAACCTTCGAATCCAGAAAAAGCGAAGAATCACGAACTACTATTGACAGGACACGAGGATGGTACCGTTAGATTCTGGAACGCATCGGATGTCGCGCTAACGCCGCTTTATAAGTACAATTCGTCGATTCTTTTCACGGGTGAACATCTCGATGTTTTGGAACAACCACCCGAGGACGAGGAGGACGAATGGCCACCTTTTCGTAAAGTTGGCACGTTCGATCCGTATTCGGACGATCCTCGACTCGCCGTCAAGAAAGTACTTCTGTGTCCGCTTTCGTCGACCCTCGTAATCGCCGGTACAGCCGGTCACGTCATAGCCACGAGCATAGCTACAGAAGCAACTAACAAAGAGATCAAAGCTGTAACGATGAACATTGTGAACGATCGCGACGGTTTTGTATGGAAAGGTCACGATCATTTACCCGCGAGAACAGCAAGTATCTCGTTCGGGGTTGGATTCCAACCGCGCAGTCTTCTGCAGCTTTACCCTCCGGCGGCGGTCACGGCTCTGGCGATGCACAGCGAATGGGGCCTTTTGGCAGCTGGCACGGCTCACGGTCTCGCCGTTTTCGATTATTGTCGCGTCAAAGCGGTCAGCGTCAAGTGTACGCTGAATCCGAACGATTTGTCGGGTGCGGGCGATACGCCCATTTCACGCAGAAAGTCGTTCAAGAAATCGCTTCGCGAGTCCTTCAGGCGATTGCGAAAAGGCAGATCGCAGCGTCGAGCCAACACGAGTCCCACGAGAGTGACAGCTTTACCGGAGAAGAAAAAGGAAGTCTCGCCGAGTGTCGCCTCGTCACCCAGTGGCGATCTTTCTCCCGTGGACGTTAAACCTGTCGAGAGACAAGTCGAGGCGAGACCCGTGGACGATGCTCTCGGCTCGATGGTGCGCAGTTTATATTTCGCGAGGAGTTACATAATCAGCATGCAAAACACAACGCCAACATTGTGGGCTGGTACGAACAACGGCACTGTATACGTATTTACACTGGCAATTCCTGCAGGTGTTCGACGCACCGAGGAAGACGTCAATTGTACGCTCGGCAAGGAGATACAGCTAAAGCATCGTGCACCCGTAATAGCTATAACGATACTCGATGGCTCGAGCGTACCATTGCCAGAGCCTTTTGAGGCAGAAAAAGGCGTGACTGCCGGACCGGACATGACCGCACCTCATCGTGTCGTTATAGCGAGCGAGGAACAATTCAAGATATTCAATTTGCCTTCGTTAAAGCCATTTTGCAAGTACAAACTCACCGCTCACGAGGGATCGAGAGTCAGAAAAACGGGCTTTGCTAAATTCACGTGTCCCGCCGAACCTGCAGGCACTCACGAAGAAACGTGTTTGCTCTGTCTGACGAATCTTGGCGATTGCCTCGTCCTCGGTATACCAGAATTGAGGAGACAGCTTAATGCTGCCGCGATTAAGCGCGAGGATATCAAGTTAGTAATAACCGAGAAGTCTCATCTTATACAATTCTCGTCTTACAATAGAAAAATCTCAAATATTAATTAATCTTTCTCATTCTATCAGCGGTATTTCGTCACTCTCGTTCACAAAAGCCGGCGAAGCTCTCTATCTCCATTCGAGCTCGGAACTTCAGCGTATCTCGCTCTCCGTGACGAAAGTCACCAAAGCCGATTGCGCCTTGAATCTTCCGCCAAATGCGAGATCAGCGCCCGTCGGTGCTTCGGAGGAGGCCCAGGAACACGGAACGGTCGAGGGTCAACCAGAAAACGAGAGCGAATCGCACGAAACTCGAGCAACAACGCGAGGATCTATCACGGAAAACGGCACGGTTAGCGGCTCGAGTGAGTGAATCCTTTTTTTTCTTTTTTTTTTTTTTAATTTTTCTCCTATTTCATCATTGCGAAGGCGATGATTTCTTAACCGGAGGACGACAAAGAGAGAGAGAGAGAGAGCGATACAAATCATAAAAACACTAACAACAACCATAAAACTTCATGACGTTGACTCGTCCTCGGTGTTACTAACACAAACAAAATTTCGTATCCCAGAAGCTTAGCATTTTAACACAATGTAACGTAGACGATATGTGTTTATGAGCTTTTCGCAGCGCTTTTATTGTTTACGAGTAATTTGAGTTATGAGCTAGACCGGAGTTCTGTTGTGTTTATATTCCTTGGGAGTGATTATGCAACATTTCGTTGCCGAGCGATATTTCAAGAGATGTATTTTAGCCGGCGGTGGTGATAATTCCTCGAAAGAGCCATCGCTGAGACCCGCTGCTAGCTCCAACGACGTTAACGGCGACGACGATCGTCAGGATTTGAATTCTATTGGTGACATCACAATCGACAGTGTCAAGGATCATTTACTGTAAGTCGTCAATGATATTCCGCACGCTCTGTTTTTTTTTCTCAATTACATTCCATGGTAAGACACTAACATAAATCGTTATCATTCTAATCATTGTTCTTTATCTTATTTTTTCATACCCTCTTCGTTCCACTCGTCGTATGTTTTACTCCACGGCAGTAACAGTTCACTCTTCAGAACGGCAACTTCCTCCGAGGATCTTCACAGTAGACTCGCCGGTCTCAAAATGGAAGTGACCTCGCGAACATCCGAGATATCGACGCAGAATCAATCGTTGGTCGTTAAAACAACCACCGTCATCTCGCAAACTGCCACCGCGAACACAAATGGGACGACGACAAACGGCGAAGTCGAAGCTTCCCAGGCAATCGAGGGCCAACAAGTCAACAGTGAGTTTGTGCTCGCAGATATGAAATTCCACACCCTGCGAGAGAAACAATTTTTATTAAAAGTCTTTTATATCTTTTACTTTTGATTTATATCAATGTTACATTTGCACGATACCATTAATTGAGATTTCTTGCAGGTCTCAGCGATTTCGAGAAATCGGCGTAATTAGATAATTTGTAATTGTCGAGTAAATTTGATACCGTTTATACGTTTTGCCCATAGCTTAAAAGTTCAACTCTTCCTGCATTTGCTCGAAAATCTTTTTTTCTTTGTCTCTAAATGATGTGTCGACCCGTCCGTCCTGTACGTTGCGCATTTGTTTTGTTCGTATTGTTTTTTTTGTCCTTTTCTTTATTGTTGCGTAGGCACCACCGTAGAACGGGAGATAAACAGCGGTACCGAGACGACTATTACACACGCAACAATCACCTTGCCGCCAAACGTCGAGGTCAGCAAAATATGAGTGGCAATGGGAGTACTTTTCAAGTTCTTCTCTCCAAAAATTTTGCCTCACTTCATCATATACATTGTCAATTAACAAACGCTTTCGCAACTCTGATTCCAATCATTGACACGTGCATATACTCTTTCTCTTTTCACATGAACTCCATCAATCATCGCGATTATTCATTCGATATGACAAATATATTTAATCAAAATATTGGAAAAATTACGTTTTCAAAGCTGCTGAATTGCCTTGAAATCTTGAGATGCTAGCCGCGATTTGTTATCTTTGAAAGTAAATTATTCGATCGTTCATTTTTACTGAATTTTATCCTTCAAAATTTGCAGATTAGCGCGGCGGATCTCGCAAACTTGGAGACTGTGCAAACAACAACGGTAACAACCGAGAAGTCGAAGACACCGATGCCCCGATCCGAGGAAGTTGGGTCTTAAGATATTTCGTTTACGTCCAGAAGATAGTAATGAAAAATGAAAAGACGATACGAATTTCACAAAAAAGAAGCAAAGATCCACGACCCGTAACTCGGACCGAACGCACGAGCGTGTGTATACAGCGACGATAGTTAGAATTTAAACACACACACACACGGATACACACACACACACATACACCCACACACACAAACGGATATACACACAGCCCATCTACACACACAAGGATACACATATACATATATATATATATATATATATATATATATATATATATATATATACCAATAGATTTTTTAAGTAAAATCTAAATTTATATGCGGATACTTTTAGTATTACAATGTGAAAGCAATATCGTGACGAGTTTCGGGATCAATCCGTTCGAAATTGTTCGCTGAAAAATAAGTTGGCGCGACACACGAGGAGTGCAAGAGAATATTCCGAAATAATAGGATATTGAAGCATTTAGTAACGAACGTGGTAAACAAGCATCGAAATATTTCACGATTGCGTGAAAATAGTAGGCCTAATAAAGCCTCGGACACATACATTTTTATTCTATTCGAACGACTCGGGGCCCGACTCTCCTGCAGCTTGATCTCCGAAAACACACAACTTTCAAATTGCTAATGAGAGTCAGGAATCTTGAAATAAAAAACATGTGTAACGAATGTGGGTGGAGGAATGAAAGCTTCCACCGTGTGGGCCCTGCAGGATTAATGAAAATGTTCGAGCGGCTAAGAAAGATTGAACCGAGACAAAGAGAGACACGAATATATTTCTCCCGACAGTATTTTAAGGCGAATGCAGCTCATCATATTCATAACTCCTTATTTCGTGCGTTTTGTTTTTTACTTTTCGTAACCCGATGAAAAAGGAGGAGTAATATTTCTTAGATAAACATTATTATCAAATTTTACTACGGCTTCGATCCAAGTGCTCTCGTTCCTTTTATGTTCGTTAATGATAAGAAGAAACAAATAACACGTTTCAGCCATATCGAACGATGTAACGGAATGCGTGTACCGCGAATCTTATTATCAAAACGTTGATGCGGAACGGGAATGCATTTTCTTTTTTACTAGACACATATGCCTCGATATACCACGATGGTTTATTCGATTATAAAAATAATAACTTTTCACCGACTGAAAAATAATGTCCGGCACACGATATCGGAGTTATACGATATATGAAAGACAAAAAGAAATCCGGAGCGACCGCATTGCGGAGATGAATAACGTTAAAAGTATATTTTTTATCGATGTTGCTTAATCGTTAAGTCCTCGTTCTCTCTCCACAACGCGCGACTCTTGAGGATATATACTACTTATACATATACTTCATTGATAGATTTCAATTCGATAATGCGATTACGAAAAATGACGATTACAGATCGACTAAAAATTATGGCGATTCGAACCTCGTATCGATAATTCGGCATTAGTAATAATACCTTTGTTCTTTACATTTCCATTGTCGGGCTCGTGGAGTGCCACGTTATTAATTTCCCAGTCGCAACTTGGCTATTTTCTCATTTCATTAATCTTATATTTTGTTTATCTCTATTACATGTTGATTTGTACGCCATCGGGCGTAGATTTTAGTCTCTTTCGGACTGCGAGTTTTCAACGCCAGAGGGCTGAAATATTTCAAACAAAAAAAGAAACATCAAAAAGAAACAACCATATATGCCTTTGCCCAATTGACTCAGCTTGATTCTGTATGCAAACTTGAACGCGAGATACGCGTATCTGGACGAGCCTGTAAAATTTTCTATGTATAACACGCTATACCTAATCTTATTTCTAGAGTTAGCCGATAGATTTACACTCTGTCGATACTACGATTAACGCGGGGCCTCTGTAGATAGATTTTTATTACTTCAACTTTCATGGTATTATAAATTCATTGTATCGTCGCGTTATCTTTTTTTTTTATGAAAGTAATGTTTACGGTCTTGTCGTTTGGTCGATAATAATAATCTGCCCTCAAGATTTATCGACAGCAGATCCGAATACTTACGATTCCAGAAATGTCGGACGTTGCGTGGATACTGTGTAACATGTTGGATACCTGAATTTGAGGAACCGACGAATGTCTGTCTCAGTCGAAACTTACGTGAACCAGCTATGCATTTTGTCAATCCATAAAGACGATTCTCGGTATCGCGCCGAAACTCTACAAAAGACGAATTTAACATGACACTGCCCCTCGAGGCTCCATTATTTTCTCAACAAACGATTAATTGGATACGAATTGTAACATCCCTTTGTACGACATTAAATGCTTATTTCCAAACCGTTAAAGCGTTATACTCCATTATTCACACTCCGTGTACACGTTTGTAAATGTTTTCATTGTACATAATTTCCAACTATCGACTGCAGATGGTGCTGCCTGTCCCCGATGTTAACACGCCAGCCTTTGTGTCGGTCGCTAGTATTTCCTCTTCCAAAACATCGGGCAACCGTACAAATTCCCGTCGCGTTTACCGCAAGCCCTTGAACAATTCCGCGTTATTAATTTACATAACGGTAGAACGTGACAAATAACCAAATTTTAATCAGCATATTTAATCGAGAATCGTGGGTTATCGCCCTTGCTGTATTCCATAACGCCCTCACAACCGCCGACACTCCTTAGCAACGTTTACCAACAAGCTTCGAAATTTGTGACGTGTTTATCGACTCCGTTTACTGCAATCGAGTAGTAAGAAAAATAACATTCGATCTCAAACAATCTGTGATATCTCAATCGATTTGTATCAATACGGGGATCTTGAGAGAATTTTTAATCGGTGCTACATAAGAAGGGTTGGTCGTGACGACAATTCATTAACCCTTCGGTGTCGATTCGACTCACGTGGCTGTAGACTTATGCTTAAAAATACGTGATGTATATCTGTTTGAGTTAACGCGGGTTCGTGAATATTCCTAGAATCTCCAGTTTTCGTATTCTTTCTTTCGGCGAGCAATGTTGGAATAACGAAAAGAAAAAATGAACAATATTTAACAAGCCTATACATATATGTATACGTGTGTACCTATCATGTATATATATATATCCGTATAGAATACCAGCTGGCTCGTATGGTTTAGAACCGTCAGGCGGCGCCACCATACGGTTTAGGCGAGTGCTTTCAGCGGAGGGGTGGGGGGCGTGAAACGCGTGCAGCGCCTCGTACACGGAATATACGAGAAACGCCGAGTTAACTATAACGAAGCCCCGATGCTTGCCGTGAGTCCGCGAGCGGAAGCGCGATCAAACATGGAGATTCAGGCCCCCCCGACCCTCTAACGCGGCGCCCCGTAGAAATCTCGCGCGTTCTACCAAGCCACGAGGATTCGGAGTGTTGATTCAGGTACGTCCAGGGTGATCGGCCAGTTCGCGGGCCAGCCCAAGCCACGAGGATGGAGCTCCGAGTAGGCAACAGGTATCGGCTAGGACGCAAAATCGGGAGCGGCTCCTTCGGCGACATTTATCTAGGTAACTATGACTTCTTTTGCACCCCCTGTCCCCCTCCTCCTTGTCCGTACCCCATTCCTCTCCTCTTCCCTCGCTAAACACTATCTCGCTCTCTTTCTTTCACCCCGCTCCTCCACACTCGATCATCTTTGTCTCTCCCTCTCGTTTTCACACGTTCGTGCTGTTCTCTCTCTCTCTCTCTCTCTCTCTCTCTCTTTCTCTTTGTACATATATATATGTATATATATACACGTATATACATGTATATTGCGCTTTATCTCGCTCTCCTTGCACCTTTCATCCCGACGACGCAGATCCTCTATTGCACAGTACGTTGCAAATTCGCGTGAATTTGTCGTGTATCTACTATCAACAGTAAGCTTCACGTCGTTTCTGTATGTCGTACACACATGCGAACAACAGCTTCTTTCTATCATCTCTCTGTTTTCGTATCCATAATCTTTCATTTGTTCTCTTTCTCACACTCTTTCTCTCCTGTCTCTATCTCTCTCTCTCTCTCTCTCTCGTAACGCCCTTCTTTCCCTCGGCTTTACCTAACGTTTGTTGAATTCTTCTTGCTCTCCTTATCAAGCCATGATCTCGCTATGTAGATAGCCATGAAATAACATAGTTGTATTGATATCTCGACGACTTCTTTGTTACATCAGGCACAAACATCTCGACTGGAGAGGAAGTAGCCATAAAATTGGAATGCATAAAGACCAGACATCCGCAGCTACATATAGAGTCCAAGTTTTACAAGATAATGCAAGGAGGTGGTGAGTTCTGTATCGAGTAACGCATTGGACTAGAATCGTGGCAATGCGGCACTTCGGTCTGAAAATTTGTTTGCTTCGGAGCGACTGCGCTACTTTTTCTTCGCAGCTGTTGCTAGTGTCATGTATGATTTTGTAATTTCAGTTGGTATCCCTACGATAAAATGGTGTGGCTCAGAAGGTGACTACAATGTTATGGTGATGGAATTACTCGGTCCTTCGCTGGAGGATCTCTTTAATTTCTGTTCACGGAGATTTACGCTGAAAACTGTTTTATTACTAGCCGACCAGATGGTGAGTTCTTGATTCGGGTGTTTAATCGATTTGGATAACTAGACATTGCTAAGAGCGGAAGGGCGAGAAAGGTTTTATATATAGCTGGCTGGGTTTAATGAAACCTACTTCGATGAAAAAATCAGTTTACGTGCACAAACCAATAGCAGGAGCAAGGACAGGCATGATTGTGCCATTTTATAAATGTATACGGTTACTCTGCGGGGCATAATCAATTACAAAATCAATTTATACGTCATAATCCAAGAGAAAATATAAGCAGAACGAGTCTACAAGAGTGTCGAGCAACCAAACAGAGATGAGCGCTTTGCGCAGCGAGACTCTTCAAAGCGCTTCATATTGTCACAAATAATGATTTCATACAGGCCGATATGAAAGTGGTGACCACATACTGGTTGCTACAAAGAGAGGAAGCGGTAAAGAAAAAAAAGAATGACGATATTTCATGGATCAGCTGTTAAAATCCGGGTATGAAATTGCTTTCACTGACACGTGAGTTACTCTGCGAATCGTGCGTTATGCTCCACTTAATCTCGGTCCAAAGTAGGTCAGCTAGTTCTACTCAGCGACTGGTCATTAAGGACGACTTCCTTTCTTCGAGACGGGAAGTTGGGCTCGGCGCGTACGTACGAAAATTTCAAGCTGTCACGCATTCGCGGAGTTGAAAAATTTAGTAATTATTATTAACTCGTTTTCTCTTTGCACTCTATCATCGTAGACGCAGAGCTCCATCGAGAATCCCGTTCTTCGTTACGTACGTCGTTCATTGGCCGTACTCTTTTCTCTTTTGTTACGCAAACGGGAAATCGATTCAGAATGCGACACCTCGTGTTTCAATCGAGAAACAAAGAAAATGGGAAAGACGAGAAAGACAATTGCATAAAATACTGGCCAACCGGAATAAAAACCTTTGTGGTTCACGAAAGAAATATCGTACAGTCACGGTCAATTGAATACCTGGAATAAAAACTTCCGTAATATGACCAATGGTTTTTATCGTCGATGGTCGCCTGGGGTTTTCGTTCTCTCAAATCGTTTCAGTCTTTAACATTGCTATACAGAAACTTGTTACAGGATGAATATAATGATATTCAAAATAAATTCACTCATTGTACATTCGCCTCGCGAGATGCAAACTTTCGCCGTTGAATAGACCGTCGCGATAAGACCGATCGTAGAAACTCGCGAGAGGAGCGCCCTTTATCAGAATGTAGCACGTAGTTGTGATACGAAACGCGGGTGGCTAAGATTAATCGTTCTTACAACGAGAGGTTCGTTAAGCTTCGCGGTTTTCTGAGGAAAAAGTAAAAAAAAAAAGAGGAAAAAAGCTTGCTCTTCGACGCGCGTTCGCGAGACTACGGACGAGATCAAAGTTCGCCACGCGTTGGTCCGCAGCTCGACGAACAATCCTCGTCACGCTTTGTTTTGTTCGAGGCCAGCCGCTCGGGCGACTCGACGCGCAAGGTCGTTGACATTGCCGTTTGATTCGATACGCGAACTCTTTGCAAACGACCGGATATTGTAGACGGTTTTTTTTTGTTTTTCTTTTTTGTTTGTTCATTTTCTCCAAGTTCTTTAGAATTTCAAGGGTCGAATAGAATCTTGTTGATTTGCAAGAAGAATCGAGATTCGTTGTACGATATTTGACAAAAATAAGGGACGCTCTTGGTTCCTCTGTAATTCATGAATACGACGAAGAGTCGAGATGCAGATTCGACCTCGAATATCTGTTACACATCGTTACATTGCGTTCTTTACGCGGCTCACCGCACATACGATGACCTGAGTTCAGTGGTCGCGCGGAGATCGACGAATAATAAGTTAAAATTGGCTGCGATCGCAGTTGCGTACAATTTGTAACGCTCGAATCAACGAGAAGGCGAAACTTGTCTCAATTTATCTTTTGGTATGTTCATTTTTCAGATCAGCAGAACGGACTTCATTCACAGTCGTCATTTCATACATCGCGACATAAAACCCGACAATTTCCTGATGGGCTTGGGAAAGAAGGGTAACCTAGTGTACATTATAGACTTTGGACTTGCAAAGAAGTACCGCGACAGTCGTACTCACAGGCACATACCGTATCGAGAAAACAAAAATCTCACGGGCACAGCCAGGTGAGAAAACTAAATTAACAATTAATACTCTGTGTATAAGTCTCGAATGCATTAATACGTTTTTACTGACGAATATTTTCTTTCACTGGCAAACAGATACGCGAGTATAAACACACACATGGGAATCGAGCAGTCGCGGAGAGACGATCTCGAGTCACTAGGTTACGTTTTCATGTACTTCAATATAGGTAGTTTGCCCTGGCAAGGTCTCAAGGCCGCGACAAAGAGGCAAAAGTACGAGCGGATTTCCGAAATGAAAATGTCCACATCCATCGACATACTCTGCGCCGGCTATCCGAGTAACTATGAGAACAAAACAATTAAATTTATTCTAGTCTCGATCGGTATTTATTCGTCATTCAATTACTATACTACGCCTTGTTTTTCTTTTCTCGCTTGCAGTCGAGTTCGCAAAGTATCTGAGGTACTGCAGACAGATACGCTTCGAGGAGAGACCCGATTATTCGTATCTAAGGGAGCTATTTCGTACGCTTTTTCACCACGAGACCTTCACATACGACTATGTGTTCGACTGGAACATGCTGAAGTTTGGCAACGCTAGGCAAGCTGCATTGCCAGCGGCTCAGCAAGTCCCGACGCATTCACAGCCAGCCAATGTGCCGCTTTCCGCGGGGACCAATAACGAACAGGAACACCCGTCGAGGTCAGTAAATTTTGTCTTTTTGTTTCTTATCTTCATTGATAAGATCGTTACTTCTAATTACCGATTGAACGCGTCATTATCAACCCCGTTGTCAAGAATACGATTTCGAAGAGAGGAAATGACTCGTGTGCATTCATTCGCAGCCCGGGAGGATTCTCGAGCGAACAAGTCGTGCGACTGTCTCTCTGATCTATAAATACTCGAGAGTCATTTTCTTCTCCCTTAGTACGTTAAGAGAGAGAGAGAGAGAGAGCGAGACAGAGAGCGAGAGCAAAGCAAGTTGTGGCGAGAGATCCTTAAATCTTGTTACGCACCGTGATGTACGCTGCACGCAAACTTTCTCCCCTCGCTCACTCTCGCTCATGAAGGCTTCATCTGTGCGGTTCGCGCATTGCGACCGTCTCGCGAGTCCTTGAATTCTAATTACATACTCGTACATATCTCATCCTTTGCCCCGACGTATTACAACGAATCGGACAAAACCCATTTTATATAAAGCGTTAAATGTTTCGTTTCACAGCATAAAGGATATGCTGTGAAAATTTGATAATACAGTCTCATGAGGAAAATATCCGAATTGTGAGTTACAGGCTTTACACGCGCCAGTGTCTGGCAAACGCATCGACAGCGATCGCGCCAACGGTAGGAACGTCGAGTCGTCGTCACAGACACGAGGCGATAGATGCACGGGGGGGTGACCAGGATGATCAGGAGAAGAGCGACCTCCAAGGTAAAATAGAATTCTACCAAAAGTTCTGCGCTATCCAGCAGCAAGCGGTAGCTGAGCAGCGTCGTGCGGCCGCAGCTGCCGCTTGTTCAACGCCCACCTCAGCGCCAGCGATCGTCAATAATTTCCAGTCGGTTGTACGCGATGGAACAGCCGCGAGTGCCTGCAGATTCAGCACGTTCAAGTCCACTACCGGACGTGGTGCGGTTGTCGCGAGCCAAGAGCCAGAAAATCTGGACATCGCGAGTCTCGGCTTGGGACATCGCGACATGTCCCGCGAAAGAAACGAGCTTAGCACCGACGATAAGCGTGATTATTATTATCAGTCGGTGACGAGACTCCGCGAGCCCAGTTCAAACGCGGAGTCTCGTTGCCTCGATAAGCAGAGTTATTTTTTTCATGGGCATAAGACTGAGAAAAACGTAGATCGCGCGGTGACCTTACTCGAGGATCGTCTCAAATCGGGTACGCGTAATCAAGGTTACAAGTGGCCAGCGAGGCCTATCGAAACTGCGATCGACCACGAAACGAACGACGATCCGTCGAGAAACACACCGCGAAATCATCAGGGAGCATCCGCGAGCGCCGCGACGAGCTGTTTCGGTATCGTCGAAAGAGAAGAGCCTAATTTTGTCGAGTACGAGGACAGAAGATTGCTCGCAAAGCGTCTCGTTCACGAGCCTCGTCGAGATTCCGGCAATGTCGAGTTTACCGAGAGAGAGGGTGAGATATTTCGCAAGAGCAGCAACGAGCTTCTTCAAGCTGCGACCATAACCAAACGACGAAATTTTTCGTTTCGTAACAAGGAAAAGACTCATCGTAGTCTCGAGTCACTCGAGAGAAGCGTCGATTATCTCGCGGCTGATGCCAAGAGCCTCGACGATCTACCGGACGAAACACCCAAAGTATTTTTTCACGGTAAACAGAGGAGTCTCGATTCGTCCCAAAAATCAAAGAAATCCGGCGATTACGGAACCGCCAAAATCCGCAAGAGACCAGGTTTCTTTCAACGCGTCGGTCGTAGCTTGCATTTTTTACCTCGCGAACGGGAGGAACGTTGTCAGGATCTCTTGAAGAGGGAGGATGAGAACGATGAGAACGTCGCGGATTATCCTCAGACCGATCAGGAGAAGTGCGAATATTTTTTACGCAGACACAGAAAAGATCTGGATTTTTTTGAGCCCGCGAGTATCGAGCCACCCCGTCGCGAGACTACCCCACACTCGGAGGTTTATTTTTTTGACAAGCGCCCGTCCAAGCGAGAGACTTGGATCAATCATCCCGCGACTAATGCCACGCTCGATCCCAATCATCAAACTCCGTCCAAACTCCACCAACAAAATAATCTTGAAACTGTACCGATGGACCAACGCTCGATTTATTCCCAGAGAAAGGAACCCGGCGAGGTAGCAACTCCCAGTAGTCTCGATGATTGCAACGATGACGACGGAGAGGCAACGATGATTTTTGGTAATCGCCGAAGCGAAGATCGGCCTAGCTCCAAACAGAAACAAGTCGTAACGCCAGATCGCAGTGCGAGCGTCGACACTCACGTTACAACCAGCGCCAACAAAGACAGCCTCGAGATCGGTTACTCGATAAGCCAACTCGGCATATTGTATTTGCAGAATCTCCAGAACGCGAGTCAAACTGAGACACGAAGGAATGCGGATACGGTCGAGGATGAGAAGAAGGACCGCTATCTCGATTGGATAGCTCGGGGTGATTTGGACGCTCTAAGTCGTCGTACCAACTCCACCGACTCTCTCGGACGGGTCAAGCCCCAAGGGAATCTCGATATTCTCAAGGGCATTTTGCTCGATCTTTTCGTATGCATCTGCATTTGATTCTTTTTTTTTTCCTAACGATAAACTGATCCTCGAGATGTAACGTCACCTCGCGATTCGCGTGTAATACCTCCCGCTATTACCACTCGTATAAAACACAACGTAACTCTTTTCGTAGCTTCCTCTCTTCGACATCCACCCTCCCCCCATCGGCAAGAAACGGTTAATCAATCAGAAAAACAAAAAGGACTCGCGCTTACTCGGACGTCTCAATATCGTTTTACAATGTCCTACGTACACATCTTTGTCCGATCGATCGCTTTATTTTCCCGACTGTATCCCGATCATTATCGCTCTATTATTATAATTATTATTAATACGATTTTTATCTACACGTATATAAACGTGTATAGACGTACACTAGAGTACACGCGGCGCACGACCATAAATATTAGGCTCTTATAGTTGTTTGTCTCTCTATTATTATTATTATTATTATTATTATTATTATTAATTTTTGTTCATTAATGGGACATCAATATTGTTGTTATCCCGCCGAATTCGAAACGAGCGCCGAGATTAATCTTCCCCCGAAAGAAACGGCCCGATCGATCGAACGATCGCACTGGGCGCGATATTTCGATCCGCGTTTATCGATAATGTTTGTTCAGTTTTTATTTCTCATCAAGTCCTTAGGTTAAATGCGACTTGTGTGCGCCAACCAAATACCAAACTCATCAAGTAGTTGACAGTTTAATTAAGCATTATCGATTATCATCTATCTCTGTGTACATAGATTGTACGAGATCGACGAGACTAAGCGAGATATGTATTGTTGATGCGGAATCTCGTTGATCCGAGCCTCGGTGAGCGTCGTATAACACTGTGATTCGAAGCAATTAATGATTAATGCTAAACGAATGAAAGAAACGTTAAATTTCTGCGTAAAAGTCTCGGTCGATTGATTCTCCGATCGATATTTCATTCGATGAGCGTCGATGCTACTTCTCGTATTGTAAATCGCACCGATCGATCGTTAGAGGTTTTAATTGACGAGGGACACACGGGTGTCCCATTGTTCGTTTTTTTGGACACTTTTATCTTGCAAAAATGTACGCGCTCTTATCAATTGATAAACAAAAATCACTGTCTCGTAATATTAGTTTTATACATAAAGAAAAGGATAACGGTAATTAGAATCAGATTTCTAACGAGGGTGTTTTTTCCAATACATTTTATTTAACGTCGACGGTTTTATCTCAATTCTAGTATGGTAAATGCAAGAGGGCGGATGTTGAAATTCATTCACTGCCGTTTTTTTTAAAGTTATTATCTTTTATTTGTGCTTTTTTTGTTTAGTATTCGACGGTAAATGTTTTCGTTATCAATCTATTTGCACGGTTGTTATTCATCGGATCATCGACGTCTCATCTCACTATCGCATCACAAATGCGCTGTTTTTTTTTTTCATTACGATCGAGCACAAGCACACTCTCTCTTTCATTCTTTCTCTTTGTCTTTCTCTCTCTGTCTCTCTCTCTCTCTCTCTTTCTCTCTGTCGTTATCTTCATATTTGAATCCATCCTTTGATTTCGTTACCAGCCTTCGTGTCATCTATTGTATACAGCTTGTTTTATTTTATTTTTTTTAATGATGAATCAGACGAAAGTAGAAATAAATGTTTTTCCATTCAAGGACTGGTCTCTTTTTATTTATGTCACTGCACACCACACGATATTTTTTTGTAATCATAAATCCTAATGAAAAATTTCTCTTCTCACTTGGCTTGAATGGAAAAACCTGACCCACTCGTTGAAAATAATCTTAAACACAAAAGCTCTTGCAATCGTCCATAACTGCACTTTGATGACAATACAATTGAATCGGTCGAATAATAACACTGGACGATTCCCGGAGCTTCTCGCGACTCTTTTTTATGTTTTTATACGTTGATCTATCTCGCATCATCTTCCTTACAAGGGCTCCTCGCATTCGTATGTTCATATATACGTCAATCATTAATTTTCAACTTTCGATCACAAATGTACATGTCGAATTGTTATTCAGATTTCTTGTTTTCCATTTAATCGGCCAAGCGTGAAAGAATTCCATCGTCCTATAATCATCATTATAATTATGTCATAAGAAAATTTCGTATATAGTAATAATAGTAACAATAGTAATAGCGATAATAATTATGATAGTAATAATAATAATAATAATAATAATAATAACAATAATAGTAATAAGGCTTATTGCGACCGAGGTGGTGCCGAAGGATTCTTCAGCGGCCGTTACCGATCCGTCAATTGTCTACTTATTTATATGTTTTTTTACTCAAATTTTCTATTAATACGGCGTTCAAGGAATAATCGTTTAATTGTACGTTGAAAGTGGTGCGAATGTTGTTGGGAGGATCGGTGGGTATACGTATTACAACGCTTACTTTAAAGTGCTGTTGCGAGCTGTGAGATATTCGTGTATAATTGAAACTATGTCATTGTCTGATATGTCCATTAATTCCGTAAAAGATCCAAGTGGCATCTTGTAGCGAGCCATTGTGTTTTTTGAGAAGTGAAAATACCTCGGTCTTCTCGACTCGTATTTCCCGTCGTTTCCGATAATATTGTCTTCTTCGTGCCATATCGACGGACGAATGAAGATAAAAGGAAAAGAAAAAAAAGAACAGAAACACAATACCTACGCGCGACTGTAAATACGAGTTTATGTAATTCCAAAAATGCGTGATATCCGGAGAACGACGCATGAACTCGTCACTCCATTCGCTCTCGTTCTTTATCCTTGAAATGACGAGGCGATTGAGATCCAACGACTCGTTGAGGCGTTTGGGAAAAGGAAAGACGAGATATTATGCGTCCTGCTCTGCTTCGTTTATTTCTTCCATTTTGAACCCTCTCTCTGTCTCTCTCTCTCTCTTTCTCTCTATCTCTCTTGTTCTCTGTCTTTGTCCAATCCTGTAGGAACATCCATTTTGTGAGAAATGATTTCATGGGCTTGATCTATCTTTCAGGTACCGGCACGGATGCGCACGAGAGACGGGTCGTGAAAGGACGGTCAAGGGGAATTACTAGGTTGCCGAGGAGCTCCGCTGCAGCGGCTGTTGGCGAGATGCAGCCCAAATCCAAGTGAGTAGTTTGCGAAACAAAGTTTTTAACTTATCTTTTATAATTTATGTATATATTTATAATAAACTCACACACGCGCGTAGACACACACGTATAAAGTTTGGCACAGATTATACGGCACGTACCGGCACCGACACGACAATTTTACACGTATGTTCACATTGCACCAACAGGCGTCTGTCAGATGACAGCTTGGCAATCTATCAAGCTGATAGGATTTATCATTGCCGCTTTGCGTACACATTCCTACCACTGAAATCTATGTTGCAAAGATTTGACGTACCGATGGCGGTACGTGTCGTCAGACAATGTGCGCTAACCTTAAAAGTCAATGTAAACGGCGACGAGCTACTTACACTTCGAAAACGGGATTCGTAAATTGTCCGGCACTCAGCAACCGATCGCCTTAAAATTTGGAGAATGCATAGAGAATCATGGCATAAAGGGCATGACAGTCTTATTTTTCCAAAATTTTGGAAAAAAATTTCCGATGGTAATTGAATCTGCAAAAATTTTTTCAAAATTTTGGAAAAATACGACGGTCATACCCTTTATGCCATGATTCTCTATGTACCCTCCAAATTTTAAGGCGATCGGTTGCTCAGTATCGGACAATTTACGGATCCCGTTTTCGAAGTGCAAGTAGCCTAGCCCGTCGCCAGTTATACTGCCTCTTAAGAGTCAATGTAACTGGCGACGAGCTACTTACGAAGCTACTCACTTCGCAAACGGGATCCGTAAATTGTCCGGCCCCGAGCAACCGATCGCCTTAAAATTTGGACAATACATAGAGAATTATGGCATAAAGTGCATGACAGTCTTATATTTCAAAAATTTTGGAAAAATTTTTCCGGTGGTAACTGAATCTGCAAAAATTTTTCCAAAATTTTGGGAAAATAAGAGTGTCACGCACTTTATGCCATAATTCTCTATATACCCTCCAAATTTTAAGGCGATCCATTGCTCAGTATCGGATAATTTACGGATCCCGTTTTCGAAGTGCAAGTAGCGCGTCGCCAGTTACACAGCCTCTTAACAATATGAATAGAAGAGTCTCAATAATTAAGGGCACGCTGAGAGCAAGGGACGGATGGTTATTGATTTATGGTGGGGGTGGGGGCTGGTATATCGTAATTTAAAACTAGATAATCACGTAAAACGTTCTGATCACTGCTATTCCGTAAGACTTTATTACCTTCAGAGATCGCATGGGGATTTTTCGATCGCTGTTTGAAAAGCGCGGTGCTGCGGAAATATATCGCAATATTCCCTCTCTCTCTCTCTCTCTCTCT
>JAPYZU010002324.1:0-18089 GCA_030523005.1 Tryphoninae sp. B BG-2022a | reverse complement strand
TAAAATTTGGAGGGTACATAGAGAATTATAGCATAAAGTGCATGACAGTCTTATTTTTCCAAAATTTTGGACAAATTTTTGCAGATTCAGTTACCACCGGAAAATTTTGGAATTTTTTTTTGTAGATTCAGTTACCACCGGAAAATTTTTTCCAAAAGTTTGGAAAAATTTTTGCAGATTCAGTTACCACCGGAAAATTTTTTCCAAAATTTTTGCAGATTCAGTTACCATCGGAAAATTTTTTCCAAAATTTTGGAAAAATAAGACTGTTACCCACTTTATGCCATAATTCTCTATGTATCCTCCAAATTTTAAGGCGATCGGTTGTTCAATACCGGACAATTTACGGATCCCGTTTTTGAAGTGCAAGTAGCTCGTCGCCAGTTACACTGACTCTTAACAACGACACTCTCTTTTTAACTAGTATCATTGATTTAACTTCATATACTTTGTATTAATATTTCATATTAAAAAAAGTAAAAAAATATTTATTAAAAGTTAACCGAACACGATTGGAAGTAGATAGGCAGGGAATAAAATGATCCTGGGATCGTTTTGTCCACCCTATGAAGGGATCACTTTTCCCCAAATGCCTTATTAACGAAAAACATTAAAACGTAACCTCTGTTTTTCAAATACTGTAACGAAGGACGGTTAATTCCATTGTCAATTGGTATCAAAAACTGAGACAAACATACCTATCACATAATATTTACACAGACTAAAGCAACATAACGTCAAACAATGACTTCCCTGAGATCGAGCTCAGTGATGTTTAATATTTCACGATAAATTGACAGAGATTGTACAGATCTGTCGTAAGAACACGAAATTCACTTAAAATATTCTAGATGGCGATATTAAGTCGGTATAACAGCGGGGGATCTTTTTATCTCGACGGTTCATTTTGTATCACCTTCCCCTACACCAGTGTTTCCCAACCTGTGATCCGCGGACTAAAGGCGGTCCGTGAGAGCCTCGCGGGAGAGTCCGGTGACTATTTATAAAAAAGTAATATTTCCCCGTGATTAAATCAAAATTACGATTTTCATTGAACAAGATTAAGTAAATACATTCGTTCTGACGAATATCAGATATTTATTAAATTATCTTTAACATAATCAAATTATTAGTTATTTTCGACTAAGTAAATTTTGAATTCTTTATTTCATTAAAAGACAATTTAAAATTTACAATTAAAATATTATTTACTTTTTGTGACATGCAATATAGCCTACCTTCTGAAAATTACCATTTATATGTTTGTATTATTGTTAATTATAATAGTTTCTTAATTAATAATAATAGTTTGTTTTTGAAGAATTGTTGTATTTAATCACCTTTCAATTTGGTTATAACTCGTAAGATGTATTGATAATGTAACTTGCGGTGGGTGGTCTGTGGTAGTTCACTATCAGGCTGAGTGGTCCGTAGACATTTACGGGTTGAGAACCACTGCCCTACACAGTGTTAGATATATATATATATATATATATATATATATATATATGTGTGTGTGTGTGTGTGTGTGTGTGTGTGTGTGTGTGTGTGTGTGTGTGTGTGTGTGTGTGTACATTGTATTACTTATAGTCATTCGTGTAAAAGAATTCTGCTTCGTTCACCTTCCGCAGCGCCATTTGCTTATTTACTTAGTTCCCTTCGGCATTGTCCGTACAAAGGCTCCGGGTGCTTCGTCAAGCCTCCCGACCCTCGCAAAGAATGGAAAAAGTCGCACACGAGTGCACGTTCGCACACTCGATCGAACGTCGCTGGGCTCGCACAAGGATTTTATGGAGCTATCAGGAAACTACTGGAACTAAACGGTTCGAGTTGGCAAGAAGAGATTAGAGCCTGTGGTCGATAATTCGCCTTATCTCTCTCTCTCTCTCTCTCTCTCTCTCTCTCTCTCTCTCTCTCTCTCTCTGTCTTCAGCATGGTCGAACGTGTTATTCGTACGAGAGAAAAAAAAATCCTCGTCAAATATGTGCCACCATCACTTCGGAAAGATTGAGAAAAAAAGAGCGTATGAGGGTGTACGAGTGCATTGATGAAAAAATAATAATATTTAGATAAAAGGATGCGTGAGAAAATTTTGAAAACGAACATGAAGTGGAAACATGCAAAATAAATATAAATGCGAGTCTTGATTAATTATTTTTTCGCTCGCTTCATTACGCCAAAACGTGATTTCGGAGCGAACGTGTGACGAGCTTTGCCGAGCAAAAGAGACAGGGAGACCCTCACATACATGCAGAGAAAAAGAGAGACGGAGAGAGAAAGAGATTAATTCTTGTACTCGTTGACTAGTTTCCACAGTCATATATTTATAAGTATATATATATGACTGTGGAAACTAGTCAACGAGTACAAGTGTATATATATATATATATATATATATATATATATATATATGAGCCATAAATATATAATAGAGAGAAAGAGGGAGAGAGAGAGAGAGAGAGGAGCACAGCTCATCGTTCAAAGCGAGAAAATTATGCGGTAGACGAAAAGGGCGACAAAGTCGAAATTAGCTGGAGTGTGTATAAGAGAAATGGAAGAGAAGGAGAGAGATGGAGGAAACTGGTGGAGAGAAGGGCGAGATTCTTCACGTGTCCGGAGTCTCTAATTGGACGGTAAGGTAAATTATTCAAATAGTAGGACGACCAGAGGGAGACGGGGAGAGAGAGGGATAACTGTGTGCTTTGCTATAACGTTTACTCCGATGATGAAAGTAGGATCGTGTGTAGGAGAAAGATGAAGATACGTGGTAATACGAATATAGTGAAAGAGAAAGAGAGAGAGAGAGAGAGAGAGAGAGAGAGAGAAGCGACGAGGAGAAGGAATAAGAACGATGACGACGTCGAGGAGGTCGAAAGACCCCGAGAGTGCGAGTTCGTCGTCGTTGGGTTTGCGAAAGTCGTCGCTATATTTAAACCAACTCTCGGTTAGTTCTCTCTCTCTCTCTCTTTTTTCTTCTTACTCGTTGGTGAGATGCGGCAAAACCGCGAGGAAACCAAAAGTTGAGAGAGCGTAATTAGCCAAGTGGACGGAAAAAGAAAACTGATAAAGAGAGGCTAAATCGCGTTTGACTCGGAGAGCATGATAATCTTCAAACTGTTACAAATAAACAGAAATTCTTCGATCAACGAAGATAAAAAAAATAGAAATTCTACACAAGTGTGTCAATCATTTAGGAACGGATCGATTTGTTAAGTTCTAAAATTAAATCTTCGTTTCCTTCGAAACGCGTTAATTTCATAACAATTCTTGCAGTTGAATCAATTTCTGCAAATAATAATATTCAAAACACTAGATACACAAACGACGAATGGAACACGAGTAGATAACGAGTAATTAAAAAAAACATTGCACATTTTTTGCAGCGTAAAAAGAAGTGAAGTTGCTGAGAGAATTGATAAACGCGGGGAGTTGGTGGAGGGAGGAGAAACGAGGTAGAGCGCGTGCCGGAACTCGTGGAACGGTGACAACGACAGAGAACTGACGAAAAAGAGAGGGAGAGAGAGAGAAAGAGAAATAGATAAATAAATAAAAGAGTGCCTCTCTAACCGAAGGCAGTGCAGTTAATTCGCGTTGACGAGGTTCGCCGGTGCAGAATTCCAAGCTCTTTTCCATATACCGACATATCTATATAGATAGATATATACACACTTAGAACATCGACTGCATAATAGCACATATATATATATATATATATATATATACATATACACACAGAACTCGCTTCTAGTTCCAGTTATAGCCAGACCGTTGCAGAGAGATACGTCCATTAATTCATTAAATCCGGGAATAGAGTAAAATCGATGAAGCAACGGACTGTGTACGACCCGCATATATAGCCAGACACACGTAGTTATGTAACGAGAGGTGAATTAAAAAAAAAGAAAAAAATCACAGCCGTTGTCTAACAAAAACGCTCGAGTGAATCGAATAAAAAATTTAAGCGAGCTGGGACTTTGTTTTTCCCGAATTGTTGTTCTTTTTCATCGCTAAAAAGACGATGAAAGTCTAGCGCGATGGAAAGAGAGAAAAAGAAGAAAAGAAGGTTAAAAAAAAATCGATGGGAAAAGAATGGTCGAAGAAAAGTTACATAGGCGGTAGGTGTAATACAATCCCCGTCCGGGAGAGGGCGCTCTGTGCAACCCTCGAGTAACTGAACAGATCTTCTATGTACATCGTCGAGGAAAGTATTATACACTTTTACTCCGTTGCTCTATAACCGATCGAGAAACGAGGACGAGCCTCGGGTCGTCGGGTGATACGTGGGTATAGGCGCCAAGGAACGGGAGTGGAGACAACTCGAGAACGAAGAATTATTGTTATTATCAATTTTCTTTGCGATAGGATCGAGAGACCAGCGAGGGGAAAAAGAGCGAGGGAGGAAGAGAATTCTCGCGCGTTTTTTACCGATAAATTTTACAACGACGAGATTAATATATCGAATATTGACCGTGGCTCGTTGCCGAGTAATTATCACCGATTTTTAAAATCACTCGGACAATCGCGTGAAAAATGGATTTATTCGCAAATAAAAGAAGGAAATACACTCAACAGTGGAAATAAAATTCACACTGATCGAATGAAATTCGTGCAAATGCGGGCGTTTTTTTCACTCGATAAAAATAATAAAATACATATAAAACGAATTAAATTTATACCCAATCTTTGTAACTAATCGTGAAAAACAAAATCGTTCGAGTCATTGATCGATGTTGTTCGGTACGAGTAGTAAAGACATCTGCCGAGGTTGGATTCGACAGGGGAAACGGAATAAAAAAGAAAACGAAACCGGAGGAAAAAAAGAAGGAAATCAAATAAAATAAAAGGAAGGAAAGAGAGAACAAGTGAGCGAGTGCACTTTACGGTTCACGTGTGGCACGGAGAGCGTGGTTGAGGAGGTACAGACAGAAAGGCAGTTCGCCTCTTCACTTCTCTTCCCACTCATTCTCTCTCTCTCTCTCTCTCTCTCTCCCTCACCCTCTCCCTCTCTCCTCTATAAACTCTTCTCTCGGTTTATATCTATATACACGTACATAGTTGTATATGTGTGTTGTTTGTGCTGCTGTTCGTTCTCTCGCGCTCGTTCCAACAGCGGAGTGAACGAGCACGTTCGCTCGTTAATCGCTCTAACCGCCACGCTAATTACCTGCGCCAAAGGCACTTGTCGGCCAGATAAAAGGCGGTCTAGCTGCACTCTGGCACACAGGCATATATACATATGGGTATGTGTGTGCGTGTGCGTGCACGTGTCTGCATGTATACACGTATGAAACACACAGTCACCCATAAACTGGAAGTTGCACATGTGTGCGCACTAAACGCTTCGATTCGAGACAATACCGATCCTCGAACGAGCAATGCACAATCAAATTCGCGAGTATCGCGGTAAAAATTGCAGAGCTAAAACGAGAAACCCATTACATCGCTAAACGCAAACTCTCAATTTTTATTTATCTGCAATGAAAACATCAAAAGTGAAATGAATAAATAACGAAGAGTAGGAAAAAGATCAAATGATTGACGAGGGAAGTAAAAATTGCGTTTGTGAAAAAACAGAATGATTAGCGGGCGCGTGTTCATCGTCGTTACGAGCGATTATAATCACGAGTCACGAGTAGTTCCGTGCTAATTAGATTTTCTTTGTAACGCATACAAAAGCTTTCATTGTGGTGTGTCGGGTTCCACTAGTTCTTTTTTTTATTTTAGTATTTTTTTTAATTATTTTTTCGTCGTATAATGACCGCAAGCGCCTGTGTATACGGGCAAGTTGATGGCGTAGAAGCTCGAAGGGTGAATTTTGTTACACGCTCGCGTTCGCGATGGTATTATAAGTTCGCGGTTACTCGCCGATAGTAGGAGGTGGCCCTCGATAAATCGCCCGGAGGGCGACCACGACTGGCTTCCTGTACGCGCTTCTGTCGGGAACTAATATGTATAGACATATACGTATATATACACGTACTATAATGTGGCAGAATTTACCAAAGGAATAAGCTCACGCAAGCTGAATATACAGGGTGAATTTCATAAGGTGTCACAGGCTTTATTTTAAGGTAGACGGGATGATTACAAACAAAAGTTGTAAATATATATTTGGGATATTTGTAATAGTTTACGAGATACAAATGTTTAAAGTTGGTCCAATCAGAGCGCGCCGAGAAGCAATGGAGCCGCCCACTATCGCCTTAGCCGTAGAGATAGCACAGTGTAGAGCGTTACATTTGGGGTTGCAAAATTTAGAGCAGTCAATTTTATTTATTATATTATTACGCAGTCGTTTTTATTTTAGAGTGGGCGGTTCTAATACTTCTCGGCGCGCTCGGCAAAATTCAGAGCAGTCAATGATCGAGAAATAAAAATGACTATAATATAATAGATAAAATTGACTGCTTTGACTTTTGCAACTCCAAATGTAACGCCCTACACTATGCTATCCCTACAGCTAGGGAATGAGTGGGCGGCGCCAATGCTTCTCGGCGCGCACTGATTGGACCAACTTTAAAAATCAATATCTCGGAAACTATTAAAAATATCCCTCATGTATATTTGCATTTTTTCTTTATAATTATGTTATCTACCTCAGACTAAAGTCTGTTACACCTTATGAAATTCACCCTGTATATATTGAACCAGAGCGTTTTTCAACACGCGAATTTTCGCTTCCATGGTTAATCCCAGACGTTTGGAACGAACTGTAGAAGGGGTAAATATATTCGCGCTTTGTTCATAATGTACGAGAGAAAAGAGAGAACGCGATGCGATGACCGAGAAAGTAAACTACGACACGAGGAGAAGTTTATGGCGGGATTCATGCATCAGACGTATCGAGGCGGGATATTGAGATAAAAATAACAGGGGTAAAGTCGAGTTTTTATATCGCAAGTCTTCTGTTTTCTTTTTATAAACTTATCTCAATTGGTAAACGTAAACAAAGATATGTTTTTTCATCAACGTGTGATTTTCTTAATAATTTGGTGCAACTTTCCGAATGATTGAATGAGAACGAGCAACGTTCCGGGTGAACGAACGTTATAATCGGACTCGACGACGGCGTTTTAATTAGAACAGACCCTTAATTGCTTCAATCACCGGGGAGTGCCGTCAACGGCTTTCGGGAAGAGGCAGCAGGATCTTTTGGCGAGACGATAAGGAGAGTCCATTATGAAAACTCGAAGGTGTTATTCGACTCTGCTCATTAACCCCCTTTTTTCTCCCGCTGTCTCTGTTTTAATTATCATTTGTGTTAGCAATTTAATTTTTACGAATTAAAATATGTTTGAAGACAACGATGATAATAATAATAATAATACAAACATTTGATAAAAAGCATCTTTATTTCTTAAGATTCTGTTCGATAAATGTTCGATGGTTTAGTCAACCCATCTTCGATCACGAAGAACGTGAGGGTTTGAAACGGTGTGTGCGTGTGTGCATGCGCATGGGCGGGGTAAGTAAATGGAACGACGATGACTGATCGAGGGGACGAACTAGCTTGTCACTGACTAACTCTCTAGGTGAAAGACTGTACGACGTCACGAAAAACGAAAGAGAAGGGAAGAAGCGTTAAAGCCTTATAGATCGATAGGGGATGGTTCGAGGCGTGAATCATGGACGGATATAAGTAAAATTTTCTCGTTCCATTCGTCAAGACTACGTCCCCTTTCTATCTCTCCCGAGCTATGGAATGCAAAGTATTTCATTTAGAGAGGGCTTTTACAGGTCGGTGTTGAAATTTCGTGTCACCGACAATAGAAATACGAAGGAGAAGAAGAAGAAGAAGAAGAAGAGAACGAAGGAAGGCAAGCGTAGGAAAGACGAAATGATTATGTGTCGACTTGTGAAAATCAAGCTGCACGGACAGTAAGAAAGTAAGAAAGGAAAAAAAGAATGCAGACAAAGAAGAAGAAACGAGACAAAGCGGAGAAAGAAAGATGAGATAAAAAAAAGCAACGGAAATAGAGAAAAATGGAGAAGAGAGACAGAAAGTGGCATGGCAGTCGAGAAAAGCTCGAGGAAAAAAGAATGAGTCGGGGATGAGAAAAGAAACGACGGAAAGAGTGAAACCAGAGAGGGTAAATGTGAGAGTGGAAAGGAGAGGTGGAACGTCACGTTCACTAGACACCCACACATCCCCGTAACACGTACATAAGAGTATATACGTGATGGGTACATGTAGGTGTGAGAATCCAGTGGAACCGCGCAGTTGAGCTTTCGCGTACAGTCGCGTCCTCTCCGTGTTTGTCCGTGTATTCATCCGTGTATTCGCGGGGGCGGAGACCGCAGAGTATTGATTTCAGTGGGTCCGCGCGGGCGCTCGCGACCCCGGCGCTTCCGCCCTCGCTTCTCTCTCGCCATGTCGGGAGCCTCCAGGCAAGTAGTACCAGTTCACTGGCAGAGTCAGCCATATATACATACATATATATATATATATATATATATATATATACATACATACATACAGAGAGTATATGGTATATAGATCCGCAGGGTGAGCTGAGAGAAGCAGCCGCGTGCTTTTACCTCGAAAAGCCACCTCCCGCACTCTCTCTCATTTTCTCTCTCTCTCTCGGTCTCTTCGTTCGCGAAAACCCCAGTTTCGCTTCCGTAACTATCCGAGGTTGAGTTGGAGAGAGCGAGACTGGCGAAAATGTGTACACAGAGACTCGGTACGGGGAGAGGCTGCTTGAAATGCCCGTGGCACAGGCCACAGGCCACAGCACGATAATATCATTGCTATATATGTATGTATGTATGTGTGTATTGGTATGGGCGTGTAGAGCCTGAGAGAGAGGGAAAATGGGTGGGGTAACCAACAGTACTTTACACTCGGTGATACGAGTATCAACACCGATGTATATCATTTTCATCGAATTATATCAACGTTATGTATAATGGCACCACCGGAAGTTAAAGGATTGATAATAGCGCCATGTTCGGATTATTCGCAATTTCGAAACTAATGAATAGTTAGTAGACCGGGAGCTAATTTGTATTTATCGTTTGAAACTCTCGAAGCTCGTTAAAAAAATAGAATGGATTTGTAAATGAGAAAGCGTTTCATAGAGGGAGCGCAAGTTTGCACCAATGTAGGATTGACCAAGGGTTAATTGGAATATTTATAAATATTGGGTTGGCAACTAAGTAATTGCGGATTTTTTTTTATAAAATTAAAGACAATTTTTTCATGGAACTAAATAACTTTATTCTGTAATGTATTGCCCATTTTGGTCAATGACCTTTTGCCATCTTTCAGGCAGCAACATAATCCTCCCATGTCATAAAACTTCTGGTTTTTATTAGCAAAAAACTGAATCAGGTACGATTTGACATCATCATCATTATTGAATGTTTTACCATTCAAGGAGTTTTGTAAAGATCGAAACAAAAAGTAATCAGATGGTGTAAGGTCAGGACTATGTGGTGGATGTGGCAAAACATCCCAACCAAGCTTCAATAATTTTTGCCGAGTGACCAAAGATGTATGTGGCCTTGCATTGTCATGATGGAATACAACACCTTTTCCATTTGTCAATTCGGGTCGCTTTTCCTCAACTGCATTGTTTAATTTCCTTAGTTGTTCAATGTAGACATCAGAATTGATCGTTAGGTTGGGTGGTAAAAGTTCAAAGTAGAGAATTCCTTTGTAATCAGACCAAATGGATAACAAAACTTTCTTTTGATGAACATCAAAACAAAATTTGGCAAACCAATTTTGACACTGCCGTTCTTTTAAGGCTTTGTCACCATAAACAGCACATAACTTTTTATGAGCTTGCGATGCGTTTTTCCCTTTGTGGAAATAAAAAAGCAAAATATGAGGAAAATGTTCCTTTTGATTTTCCATTTTTCAACGAAGGTCAAACGAAAACTACGCAACCGATCAAAAAACTTTTTGTACTGATTGACAGCTAAATTGGCAACTATCAAATAACAAAATCTGTTTTATATTTGTACTACGTCTGCAAACCTAAAAATTCAACTGAAGCCATCTATGAGTGAAATCCGCAATTACTTAGCTGCCAATTCAATACAACGACGTGTGTGTAGATCCATCGAAAAAAAAAACTGAATGAAAATAAATCGAAGTTTATTATTTATGTCGAGATGTTCGTTGTTATGTTTTTAAATCTTTTTTGTAGGCTGTTCTTTATTCGCCGTTATCCGACAAGAACGAAGTTTCAACCCCTTGGGAAACTCGAAAGCGTCAACTCACCCCACGAACCCACACGGAGACAGCTCTTTCGCTCTCCCTCGTGTATTCGAGCGCGAAATATCGAGGTGGTTAAAAAAAAAAAAAAATACGAGTGTGGAAAACGGGTCGACGATATGCGCGGGATCATGCGGCATATGGCACGATCTTTTTTTTTCAATACCCGAACACCGGTTAACACGACGTCGTTATGGAGCTTTTGATGCGACACGGTGTGGATGGAAGTGAAGACCGAATAAAAAGGGAAATATGTGTGAGCGATGATCCATTAGAATGTTTGTATCAAGGATCGTTGGAGAAAATTTCCTGACAACTTTTAACGGCGATTATATTATTGAATTCTTTTTGTAGATTTCGATTATTGATATTGTTTGTTTATATAAGATAAGACGAATATATTCGTATTATTGGATTAAGTAGTGCGTCTATTTGGTAGTAGGGGCTTTCTCGCGGATCAAACGACTCGCTATTTATATGCATTAAGGCCAAAGACCACCGACGAGAATGTGGCAGACGTTGTTTGGGGCTGATCTCTTTTATCCGCCTCGAGATTATCTATACCCTTCATTCCTTCTCTGTCCAATTGGTACATCGTCGTGTCGTCCTAACGTCCGTTTCGTCATGATTGTCTGTCATCCTTCCACGTTCTTAATTTTGCGAAAGAACGATTGAATTTAAAAGTAGGTATGTGTAGCATTGGGATTTTATTTAGGGAAAAAAGGCTTTGTTTTGTGTGGCATCCATATAGTGTGTTAACCCTTTGAGTCCTAAAGACGCATATATGCGTCGGCTTATGCATCTGCGGATCACATATGCTTGAAAGTACTTAGGGCTCAAAGGGTTAAATGATAGGATGGATAATGAGAAATTGAAACTAGCGACTCGTTGGATCGGGTGGTTTCCAGTTATCGTAGCTGGAAAATCGTGGAGATGCTGAGTTGCCACCCGGAGGTTCAAGGCACGTAAGGCATCGTCTCCGAGAGTTTATAGGATATTCGTGGATACACATAGTAGTTAGATAATAAAATAATGGATGGAACAACTAACCTTGGCCACCTCCGACGAATTAGACGTCTTGAGTTTCTTGGCCGGTGGTGGACTGCATGCGGCGGTGTCCATCGAGTCGTCGCTCGTCGTGTTCAAATTTGGTCCAGGAACAGCGGCGACCTTGGTCTGTTCGGGTTTGGCAGCGGAGCCGGCAGCAGTGGCTGATGCAGGGCTAGGGGGTGGGCAGGGAGCAGCAGCGCTGGTAGCCGGTGGGCCAGCCCCGCCGCCTTGAGAAACGGGAAATCCCGTTCTCGAATTTGGCGGTTGACCCTGAGGTTGTTGAGGCGCTGTAGCGGCAGAGGTTGGGCCTTGTAGCTGTATCGCGTTACGAGACGAATTTTGATTCTGGGCAATGCTGCCGGCAGTACCGTTCATCTCGGGTTTGGTGCTTTGTGGCCCGTGATTACTCTGGGGCTGTTTCTCGTGTTTGTCGCGAGCTTTGTCGCGTCTGTGACCGCTCGAGCCACGTTTCGAGCCGGCGTTCGATGACGCGGGTGTGCTCGAGCCCGCGGAAGCGGGTGAATGGGGTTTCGATTTGGTCGAGGTTGACGTCGAATTGCCAGTTGCCGGGGTATCGACGTTGGAATTTTGGGAGGACGTTGAGAGACTCGCCGACGACGAGGAAGACGACGAGGATGAGGAGGACGACGAGGATAGCGTCGAGGAATTTGATGAGGACGATAGCGAGGAATTCGAGGCTGTGGACGAGGACGAATTGCCGCCGTTATTACCGTCCTGTGTCGTCGAGCCATTTCCATTGAGCTCGTTCGACTTGACAATCTCGTGTTTCGCCTCGCTCGTCTTCGTACCGGGTTTCGTTCTCTTGATCTTCATCTTGAGGCCTTTGTCCACGGTAGCGGAGTGTTCAACTGCCATCTTGCCGGGATTACCGGCGTTCGTGTGTGCCGCGTTAACCGCGCCGGGTTGTTGCTTCCCGGTAGCAGAAGTGACACCACCTACGGCCCCGATCAAGCTCGACGACTGACCGTTACCAATGTTCGCAGCGCCGTTACCACTGACACCGTTGTTACCGCTGTTGTTGCTATTATTATTCGCAGCACCGTTCGTACTATTCCCGACAACATTCGCCGCGGATCCTCCACCGTTTTGTGGATTACCGGAGCCGTTACCACCGGTGACAACGTTCGCGTTGCTGACGCCGTTAGCGGCGCCACCGCTCGACGCTGAACCGTTCGCGTTTGTACTGTTCGACGCGTTATTAACAACGCCGCAAGACGGCGACGACGAAGTTGACGACGGGGACGAAGAAGACGATTGTACGTTCGTTACGCCGTTATTGTTACCGCCGTTGTTGTTGCCACTGTTGTTCCCGTTATTATTATTACTACTATTGTTGCTGTTGTTGCTACTGCCACTACTACCGTTGTTACTGTTGTTACCGTTGGTACTGCTTACAGTGCTGCCATTACCGGCGCCTGTTGCGTTCGACGACGAATTTGACGACGACGACGATGAGGAGTTCTGCTGTCCGGCCGGATTAGACGTGGCTGCTGCCGAGGCAGGCGTTGAAGCCATCCCGTTTCCCGAGCTCAATTTCTCGTCCCTCGTCTTCTCAATGTCAGCATCAAGATCGATTATGAGATCGCCTATGCCAATGTCCCACTCATTGTCGTCGTACTCGAAGTTGTTGGTCGTATTCGTCGCGGCCGTGTCCGTTTCCCCGGCGTTAGCAGCCACCGTGTCTGCTTTCGTCTCACGTAACGACGCCGACGATCTTTCAACTTGTTGTTGTTGTTGTTGCTGTTGCTGCTGTTGCAGCTGTTGTTGTTGTTGCGATTGTTGGTGGCGCTTGCTGTATTGATTGTTACCTATCGACGTCGATGTCGTTGTAACGCTATCCGTTAATTCGCACGTTACCGACGACGTAACGACCGACGTCGCGCACGACGAGTTTCCTTTGCGGTTGACGTTAGGGAGGCGACCGCCTATTGGCGTGGTCGCCATGCCCTTGAAACCGTTTCCCCGGCGCCCGCCAGCCTGGCCACCGACTCGACGCCTTTTCTCTCCGTTGACGTTTTCCGACTCGTCGTTTCTCGAAAATCGACGATTATTATTGTTTTACCCCGACGACGACCACCGCCCGCTTGACGCGTCACGTCCATCGAACACATCACTCCTCGACTATTGCGCTTATCCGACGACCCTTCTTTAATCACTCCTCCCTTGTTTCCTTTTTTTCCTATCACGCACTTTCACATACACTCGTTCCTTCCAAATTTTCTTTTTGTGTTTCCCTTCTCTCTCTCTCTCTCTCTCTCTCTCTCTCTCTCTCTCTCTCTCTCTCTCTCCCTCTCTTTCACACCACTTAATCCACACACAGCTTGTACTCGACCATCACTGGGCTCGCAGCCCCACTCCACTTTATCGCAAACACCATCGACACTCGATAATATTTATCCATCCGCTCAATCCCCAATTTTTGCCGGTTTTAAGATGGCGACATCATTATCAGCCGATCGTACGATTTACGTTGCTCACGGGTTTCCCGCGGCTTACGTCGACAGCTACCGGTAATCGGACAATCTGAAAAATAAAACCAAACATTATTGTAGGTTTTCTATAATAAAAAAAATCAAAGATATTGAAATTTTCATTATAAACAATTCATTATAAAATCTTTTTATTATAAACAACCCACGGTTGTTATAACCCACGGATGAGTATCGGTCATATTTGGATAAATTATTCGTTTGTCATCATTCCAACTCAGAGCTATTTTTTCTGATTCAGAGTTTCGACTTTGTGGTTTTTACTTCGAATTAAATTTTGATTTTTTATTAAAATGTGATGATCAAAGAGACATTGTTTATAATCGTCAAATGTTATTATTTTCAGTGTAGCTCTCTTTGCACTTTTCGCACGCATTTTGGTTGAGTTTTGCACTCTAAAATTATACATTTTCGCTCTTAATCCGACAAATTCTTGCATAATTTGCCCATTATTTTCATCTTTCATGAGCCCCAGAACTTTCTTATTAACTAACGGCGTACCATACGCACTTATTATGAACAACCTACAGATTGTTTATGAACAACCTATTATAAACAACCTGTAGGTTGTTTATAATATTATAAACAACCTATATTATAAATAACCTACAGGTTGTTTATAATAAAAAAAATTCAAAGATATTGAAATATTTAAATTGTCGTGTTGCAATGATACATAATTCACGAGGGATAATTCAGCGTATTCGAGTTCTCGACTAGCTCGTTGTAAATAAAACAAGAAAATTGTAAAATTCATTCGTTTCCAAGTATAAGAGAAGACGATTATATTTGGTTCGTTAGACTCTAATTGGGTTTTTGTTTAATTGATTACGACGTTTCTCAACGTGTCGAGCAAACGATAGTGAAAATAGAGAGAACGAGGAGGAGGTGGGATGGAGGATGTTCACAATTCGCCTGTGTCAACTCCCTCTTGCTAGAATGATGTGTCCTCGTGCCTATCCTTCTTTCTCCCTCCTCTTTAACGATGCACCTGTGTTTGCAGGGGGATACTATCGACCTAGCCTACAAATTGGTATTCCCACTTGGAGAGGAATTCGTGTCAGAGAGCGATTAATTTTACCGGCGGCATTTTGGCTACGTTCCAAAGCGTCGTCGTCCTCGCCCGTACTCGACGACATCGTTCTCGTCTCTCTCTCTCTCTCTCTCTCTCTCTCTCTCTCTCTCTCTCTCTCTCTCTCTCTCTCTCTCTCTCTCTCTCTCTCTCTCTCTCTCTCTCTCTCTGTTCTTCTGCTTTGTCTCTGCGGGATTTCCCCACGTTTCGTATGTGCGTCTACCTACTATTACAACTCTCTCTCTCACTCTCTGCGAGCGTTTGAAACTCCTCGTCATTGATTACCGATGACACATTGAAACTAAAACGTGTCGAGTTAATAACGTAAAAGTATCCAACAATTCGTCATGCTCGTTGGCAAAAGAATTCTAACTCCTCGCTCGACAAAATACAAATACTTTCATCACCGGGAGAAAATTGCTTTGCTCGTAACGAGATTAGAAAAAAAAGCGCTGACATTGTTGCAGAGTTAATCCGATAGAGGGCTAGCTAACCAGCGTTACAAACGTCGCGAGCGTTGGGAAATGAATACTACTACTTTCGATCGTCGTTTGCCAAGTGGTGATTGTCGTTTCTACGTGACATAGAAAGAGACAGAGAACGGGAGGGAAGGAGGGACAGAGTTCCATCGAAGCTAGCAATCTTGATTGCACAAATCGTGGAACCTTTAGAATCGTCGCTTCGCCCGTGGCAGCTAGGTAAGTGAGATTGGGGCTTAATCTACCGCTACATCTCTATCGGAGGAATAGGTCGATGCGAAAGGCTTATAATTCTCTATATAACGCTGTTGCAGTAGTATTTAACATATGTATATGTATAGTAGGAGAGTGGATCTTTCACGCTGACGAAGCCACGAAAACTTTTCCTCGTGACTTAAATTATGCGGAAAAGATACCGGGAATGATCGACTCGGCAACTACCGGAGACGATGGTTACACGTTTTATGCCCTTTCCCCGTCGTAATAAAGCTAGTTTAACCGCGGAATCTAATGGTTCGCTATAGAAGAGCGATACTGAAAACGATAAAAATAACGACAAACTACCCTTGGACTTGTATGAGAAAGCGTTGCTAACGGTTGTCGTTGCCCAAACGCCAATGCTGAACGTCAATCCGCCTTTATTCTGTCCATTAATATGGATGTTTGTGTTTTTGGGTGAGACGAGTAAAACGCGGAACGGAAATATCAGAAGGTGTACTTTGATATTTTGTGAACAACCCGACGGCTCATTTGACCCGAGTGATATACGCGAATATTTCGCGGGATTATATATTCGTTGAAAAACGTTCGGGCGATAAAACTTCGAGCCAGAGAAGTAGAAGAGACTAATATTTGGCGTCAGGCGTGTGAAATATTGGCTCGGTTCGAACAGCGACTATTTTAAAGATTTTTACTTCGGTCATCGTAACGTCGGAGGAACGCGAGAGGTGTTTGTCTCGACGCGAAGTTTTCATCATTTTTTAAAATAGTTATTTTGATTCGATGTTAAGTTTGTAGAATTTATTTCTCAGCCAAATTAATGCTCGAGCCAGAGAAACGTTCGCTCGAGTGTAGCGAGAAGCGAGGGGAATTTTAAAAGGTGATTGCTAACGATTTTATCTCTCGTTTATGATTATCGAGTATCGCACGATTTAATTAATCGTTTGGCTTTCCATGCGGAGAAACGAAATAATCAGAGATTGGCAAGTCTGTCGCTCGCTCTCTGTCTATCTATCTCTCTCTCCCTCTCTATCTATCTTTACGTCAGGGTCTACAATTATGGAGCACACGGCGATAAAGATACGCTTCGAGATTTCCCCCGATAGCTTTGTCACTGTGAGAACTATCGATATACAGTTCCGTGCAAAAGTTTCGGGCTAAACAATTTATCGTTAATAATTGTTGCATGAATAAGATTGAAAAAAGATTAAATATTGTCATTTAAACTGAATCAATTATATTGTCCAATTAAACAATTTATAATTTTATTTAACAAAATAATATCGAATTATAAGAAAAAATATCAAACTCATGGCCAAATAATTTTTGAAAAATAAACTGTAAAAATAGCAACAAAATTTTGTTTTCTAACGCGTCATAAGATCGAGGAATATTAATATTTTGTTGACAAGGCTTTCGCTATGATAAACACATCGTAGAGGCATTAATTCTATTAACATTTTGTTTACCAATTCCTCTGGAACTTTGCCTCACAAATTGTTATTATTTCAAAAATTATTAACTCCCACTTTTACTTTTAGCTCTTCCCATAAATGTTCAATAAGATGTTCCGAAGCCAGGAGATTGACTTGACCACTCGAGTACACCAACTTTTTTGTTCTTGAAGAAATCTTGAACAAGTTCAGATCGATGTTTGGTGTCATTGTCTTGTTGGAAAATTCATCACTCGAGGTACATTTTGACCCCGATAGGGAAACATATAAACTCCTAAGATGTTTCTATACACGACAGTGTTCATGGTGTCCTCACTTCTTACTAAAGGGTCGACGCTTTTATATGAGGAACCTCCCCAAGCCATGACATTATCGCTTCCATGTTTTACAATCGATATTGGATATCTACACGTAAAGAATTTTTAAGTAATTTTTACTGTGAAATCACAATAACTGAATGACAAATGTGCAATTCTTCAGGTTTTTAGGAAATAAATTGTACAATTTAATGAAAATTGGTACAAATTTACTGTTGCGTGACAGAAATTAAAAATATTTTCAAGAATTTTGACTGAGATTAACAGTAAATTTTCGTGAAACGTAAACATTACTACAATAAGTTGAAAAAAGGGCTGATACAAATGAAAGTGCACGATGCACATTGAGAAATTTGCGTGTTTGTCTTGAAAATTGTAAAAAGAAAGCCGCAATGTTCCATTCGTTCACGAGAATGTTTACGTTCTTCACAGTAAAATCAGTTAGGGCTAGGTCGCCTGACCGTAATCCGTGACCTCTGTATATCGTGCGTAAAAATTATGGTCCGTGTTACAATTTTTACATGCCTAAAAGTAAAATACTTGAAACTAGTGTCAATTTTTTACTGTTTTTACATTTATCACCGGGTCCAACTTTTAATGTAATTTTTACCGATATTTCACCGTAAAAATTAATAAGGAATTCTCTCCGTGTAGAATTTTTCAGAATACATAAAATAAATAAAATAAATAAAATAAATAAAATAAATAAAATAAATAAAATAAATAAAATAAATAAAATAAATAAAATAAATAAAATAAATAA
>JAPYZU010002322.1:0-14690 GCA_030523005.1 Tryphoninae sp. B BG-2022a | reverse complement strand
CAGGTTCTTATCTCTAGCTTCTTGGAAAAAGCGATTTCTATAGTCATGCATTATTATTAGTCTTTAAGAAAGCTTGATGGTGACAGGATGTCGTGACCAGTAAGATAAGAATTATACACTTACAATTTCTACATCGTTTTCCTCTGAGAGGATCTTCGCTTTCGTAACGGAAATAAATTGTAGAATATCACACCAGACGGTTTTTATACAGTGTCATGTTCATTGCTTTAATAATAAAAGTCATTCTTATGTGCGCTTACAGAAATGTTGTACAATAATGTCCTGCATGATATGAATCGAATGGATATTCATATGCGATGTAACATTGATGTAGTTTCTTCTACATTTTCATCATTATGAGCAAATAATTGTTTTCTAATCTTTTTCATCGTGTTATCTAAGGGGAAGGAAAGATAATATGACTTTAATCATATAATCATATAGCGATAAATTGATAAGTTTTTAATCTTATCAAACGATTGGAAAACCTTGACATTAACTGGCTATCTTGAAAAATTATTTCTCATTGATAACTGCAAACTGCAAACGTAAACATCTGTCAAATTAACATGCGATGCTAGATTAATGAAATTAAGTTAAAAAAAGTGGATCTTGAAGCTGATTTGTTACCTCAACTAAACAAATTTTCAGCTGATTCCCCATTTGACTGATATATATCCCCCAACTGACTAATATTTATGTCAAATCATTATTAAACATTATTTTTATTATGAAATGATAGAAAACTTATTCACCACATAGGAAGATAGTCTATCGTGTTTGTAATCATACACAATGATAGAAATAAGTAAAAACTTACAGAGATTCATTGAAAAATATACAATTGTTATAACTTCAAAAATCAGTTCGTGGTCTTACAATTCTCCATTGAGTATTGTTTTCTTTCTTCATACATTTGGCAAAATGAAATATATGCATGAAATTCAGTCTTGTAAATCAATAGAAAATTCAAAAAATAAAGTAACGTCAGATAAAGTTGGTTTCATAGCGTCCAATACCTTCGCTCTATGTGAGCTATGTACATTTTCCATGCCAATGTTCCAACGACTACCAAACCAATAGTAACTAAGGCACCAACTGAAATCCAAGAAATGCGGAGAGTGATTAGAAATTCTTGAGAATTATTCTGCACAATCAAGTAATCGAATTACCAGCAAAGCTTAAACCATCAAATTCACGATAAGAGGGAGCTGGTCCCACCATTGGTGGTGCTGCAGTGGTGGTGATAAAAAATTTTTCAGTTGTCGAATCTTGATGATCGGCAATGGTTTTAACAATAGGTGATACTGTTGTAGATCCGAGTTTCGATAAAATAATTGACACCGATGCATGCGTCGGTTCCTGTGTATGTGTTTGAGTAGTCAATGTCATTTTAGAGGTCGATTTTGTTTGAGTATTAGCATTCGTTGATAAATTTTTTGCATTGTACGAAGGTGGTACGGCGGTGGTTGTTCTATTCAGTATAGAATTGAATACACCATTGTCATTTGAGGCAGCTGAAATCAAAGTAAATCCCAATGAGTTATGAATCAAATATCAACCTTGGTGTCGCAAATATCAAAACTTTCTTTTTTAATAACAATGTTTAGAAATGTTTGCTCTCGTTCTTAGTTAATGACTTACCATTCGATACTCCAATCACCAACACACTATACACTAAAATTGATAATGTATGCATGGTTACTGTCAGCATTTTACTGCATATTAGTATTTTACAACATTTCAAGCTTTCAAGTAGAATGCAGCACGACGCTTATCGTCTTTAGCACGTAGCGTCCGTGTGGTGCTTGGTTGAAAAGCTTATTCCTAACTTCAACCTGAAGCGTTGCCACCAGACCAGTGCGACAAGTCTGAAGTTGTATTCTAGTAAAAGTTACTAGATTAAGATGCTGGCGGGTTTACCGTAGGAAAATTACAAATGTAACACAAAACCAAATACATTTACTGTTTTAATTTTACTGATAAAAAATGCAGAAACATGAAAAGATCACATTTTTTTCTCTTGCCGATCATTTACCGGAAAGTAACTGATGATGTTGTGCAGTGTGACAGTTGCCTTATCTTTTGATGATCAAGTAGTACGTTACTTCAAGTCAATTCTACAAATGCCAATAATGTATGACATTCGACACACACATGTATACAAGTACGGTATAGCTAATCGTGAGAGCGACGAGCCTGCAGATTTTCGGAGCACTGACGACTTCCATGTAAAACAAAGTATCCAATATCTTGGTGATTGGAAATAAATACAAAAGACACTGGGCTGTTAGCCGAGACGGATTTGTATTCAGCCAGATCGGCACCATCAGTAGGTACGGCAGTATTACCGACAGATCATTATAGTGGCCTGAACGAATATGATCCACTTCTGGATGACCACCTCCACTCGGGCATATCTTCACCTCACGATTCTCAAACCACATTCGATCCTCCGGGCTGTGAGTGACCTTAAAAAAAGAACAACGTAAATTCTAACCTCACTTTATTAAACATTTTTTATTCGAGCTCAGTATCGATGATAGCCGAAGCTACGATTGTCATTTTAAAAATACATCTCTGCCATTGTAGCAAAATTGTTTCTACGTGTCAAGAACAAGTTATATTGATACGATTATCAAATGAATGTAATTGTTCTAAGTTTACCTCGCAGCGTACTCTTGTTCGTCCCGTGAACCAGCTAAATGCCAACATTTGAATAATCATAGCGATTGCCCAACAGGAATAAAGTGGTGTAAATTCTACGCTCGTTTTCGATCCATCGTAGAGAAACATAGTCCAACGTTTAGTGGCAACGCGTCAGCGATTCACCGAACTTCTCGACAGCTGGGTTACGACTGCCTGTGTTAACCGAATCTGAGATGTAGAAGATAAATGGATAAAATGGATAAAAGAACAGATGGAGTTTACTATTCGTATCCAAGAATCCATGCTTTCCTTAGGAAACGTATGGTAATTGCGATTGTCGTATGTTAGAACTATTTCGATGAACACTTGAACTCTCGTAGGGTTAAACATCCAGTACGTGGCCAGGAACCAGTAGTTGACCTTATATGAGTGGGACAAGCGTGAAAGATATCTTTTGTACTTTTCTCCACTCATACAAGGAATAGGGATCCAACTATTGGTTCCTGGTCAGATACTAGGTGTTTTGTTCTATAGTCCGAAGCAATTTAGGGCAAGAATTTTCTGATTTGATAAACCCCCTGCCATTGCTTCATCAATGAAAAGAAATTTTTACTCCCCCTCGCAGGAACTAACAGTCATAAATTACCAATATCGACTGTCGACACTTGCCAAAGGTCCAAATTTGTTTTTGCTTCACAAAGACTTCAATTGGAGGTTGCAACATTGGAAATTTCCCTTCCAACACGAATATCAACATTGTAATCTTAAACAAATTTGAAAATTCTCAACTGAAACCATGATTTTCTTGTTGCATGGGAAATTCGCAAACGCCATAGTCCAAAGTAACGTTAACTTTCAATTTTTCATAAATTCATCACATGACAACAAATTTTTTAATAACGTTGCAACTGCTAATGACTTATGAATCTTTTTTTCTGTTTTATTATTGCTGGAGCACGATATCTTTGCTAGCTCTTGTTTTTTCGCATTACATAATTCGTTCAGAACATTCCGGTTCCATTGAAAACGATGTTTAAATTATTCATAAGCCATTATAGATTCATACGCGAGAATAATAATAATCCATGATTGAACTTATTATTCTAGCCTCGAACACGGATAAGCAGCACCTCATTTTTCCTTAACGTTCAAAAGTTTTCCTAATTTTTTATACTTGTATACGCCAAATATACATTTACAATGATTGCTTTTAGATTGTAATCCACTTGTGCTTAAAATTCATAATACTTGAAAGCTATCATTCAGCTTGTTTTTATCGATTCCTAACAATATTCTTACTAGATTACTAAATTGTTGAAATTGTGACGGGGACCACATAGTTAATCAACATTTGCCCGAGTTCCAATGTCACCGTGTATATATAATGTTCGATCAATCTATTGATACAATAATCTCACGAATTGTCTAAGAATAAAATAACTGTTTAAGCATAATGGTATATCGTAGCAAGAGTCTGATAAATTGTGACTAAGAATCCACCGGCGAAGGCCAAGAACCTTACTGGCTGGCGAATGGGACAGATCGCATATACAAAAGTATGCACGAGTCGACATATTCCAAAGGCCTTTATGAGAGTTGCAGCTAATGCAGGATCGGGTGAAGTAGTGAGCCAAAGCATAGTCGATAACATCCAAGGTAATATGCTTTCCAAGTCGTTAAGGTGAGCTCTTCGTACTCGCTCAATGTCCGGATCGTCTAGGCAAACCTTGGAACCCTTAATGAACTTCACATCCTCCGATGAAATGAAGATCTGTCGAATAGAAATATGTTTATTTAGTCATGAACAATTTTTCTCAATGAACAAATTTCATTTACTACGTAAAATAATTATTTACTAAATAACAACTCATTCTGCAGAACGAGTTCAATGTATAATTTCAATTATTTCACAATATAAACTACAATCATTTATTTCAGTTAGTATTAGTGCCACTAGATTGCTATAACTTGGGTACCTTTTTGGCAAATCTGTAACGTCCGATCAATGGCACCATGAGTATTATTTTCAGACTTAACACGGCGGACCACCACGCAAAAGTTCCATACAGCGGATCGTTTAAAATTCGAGAATACGAAATTGGCTCCATTTTCCTTGAAATAATATTACGACTGTAGTGTAGACAAGAATTTCAACACGAATCTGTTTACAGCTCGACCGTGGGGGCAATACTGAGGCTGAAGACGCGTCGTCGACTCTTGAAACGTGATTATGTCATCATTCATACGTTACGTGTACATAAACACGTCTCACTAGTAATGCAGAATCTTAGGCTTTTTCTTTTTGTTAATAAATACGTTCTTATTGAGGATTCTCAACACGAAGCTTCGCAAGGCATTCGTGCGTACTCATCCTTGTATATACATATTTCTAAGTGTAATTAGTAGTTCAACTGTCGAATGATAGTGATATCGGGAAGTAACGATAATACTCGAGCATAGCTTACAATCGAGGAGTCAGGCATAAATACTTGGTAAAAGAAAAATTCAGCCGTATAACGAAAAACAAATTTTGCATGTCTAATATATTTTCTTATTCGCGATAAAAATGAGTCAGCAGATTCCGCGACGTTAATTTCACGATAGAGTACACTCCATTTGTTGACGCAAGAAGTTACACCCGTATATGAAAATTTGTATCAATCGTTATTCCCTCGGTCGATTCAATTAATAATCCACGTTTTTGTGAAAATATTTTCTAATCATTAATTTTAGTACAAATTACTCGACGAAATCAAATTATCCATCGATATAAACACGTACTTTTTTTTTTAGCAAATAAATTACTTTACGATAACATCAATTAGTTGGGCTTTTATGGATTTTTTAAAGACGCCATTGGGCGATGTTGCTCTTCTTGATATTGGTCTGTATCGAGACATCAATGAGATTATTGCCCAGAAAGAAATCTGTCGCTACGATGTTCGTCTGTTTCCACCATTTGTTTTGAAAGAGTGCTGATAAATTTCTATTAACAGAATCGGCCATTTGTCGAAGTCCGCCGGAAGGTTCGAAGATAATGTCGAAGGTGCGTGGTGTCAATTCTGCCATTATGGCCCATAGAGGGTTTTGACTGTTTCGTGGCTTCTTCGTGCCCATCACGACTTCGTCGATGTACTCGAAGAGTCCTTGGGGCGTTTGCTGATCTCCCCAGGCTTGGGTCATTGGTGGCCAGAGCCATTCGTACTCTGTTGAAACGTTATTTTTTTCTTAATGAAACTCAACAAATTTTGTATGGGGAATTAAAAGCCTAAGGGAAGGAATAATTATCTCACCATTCACTGTGTGCTTGTCCCCGTAACAGATAATCAATCGTTTTCCACTGGTCCAAATTTCAGTCAAAGTAGGTCCCAATCCCTCCACTCCACGATCCTTTTTGAGGATCAAACGTCCGAATTCTCGATGAAGCATGGAAACCAAACGACGATGTAGACTTGGTCTTCCCTCAAACCCAACTGGAAATCTAAACGAAAATTAACTGAAATTATTATTTTTCTCATACTCGTTGTTCTAGAAATGCATTAAAATCTTTAATCTTTCAACTGCTGTAAAAAATAAATAAATGTTTATTTATTGAGTAACTATTTTCAAAACAAAACTATAGCTGGCATGTGTACACCGACGTTACATTACATTTAACTCTTATGCTATAGATTTAAATTAATCAGAGCAATGATAACTGACAAGTTTTGTCGCTCACCTGTGAAAGTCCATGATGACGACTTCGCCCCTCGCAACATCCAGGAAGTGTCTCACGTCCTTGATAACAGCAGAAAGCGGGGTGATACGAATCATGTCGTGATTCACCCAGAATCTATCGGTGTGATCTGCCTCGGCACTGTGGGTCGCGTTGGTAGACATAGGGGGATAGTAACCTACTCTAATGTCGAGATATCTAATACCGTGCACTAACTGGGTCCACACGTCCCGATCCTGGGTCAGTAGGTAACGTTGAAATGCGTGTCTGCGCGTAAGATCACCGTGCTTGTAACAACCGGAGTTGTGAGTTCCCGGGATCATCAGAGTGCCGATAGGGAGTCTGCTCAATTGTCGCCTATATATAATTTAATGGGGAAAAAAGCGATTAACACGATTCACCAAGGTGCGAGGTATGTTCATTGGGGGAAAATGATTGTAATATTTCAACCCTTATTTGAACAATTTGACATTAGGGAAGAAAGTTTACTTCTCACTTGGGAAACTAAGATGGACTCGAGTCGTGTAGTTCGAAATTCTTCCGCACTGACTCGTCCATGTCTCAGGGTAGGCTTTCGAGCGAGCATGTCGCTGGTTAAATAAATAAATTTGTCTTGCCTCAAGTCGTACATCCACGTTGGCCAAATTTGCAAGCATGAACTTGTGAGAATGACGTTGTTTTTGTATAAAGCTGCGTGATGCTTGAGACAATGGGGTCCGGGCATGGTGGCGCCACCTGTGACGTCCCAACCACCTGGCAACGGTGGCCTGCCGACGGTGATGTTACTGCGATAATATCCCTCCGGATAGTCGGTGAGGGTCAATATCAATTGTGGCTCCAGTGTTTTGTCTAGAATTGAATATTTGTTTGTCATAAAACATTACCATAACGATATTAGATATAAAAATATGAAATGTGTAATAACAACGCAACTATCTCGTTTCGGTACGAAACTCTTGTTGTTTTTTAATGTTTTGAGAAAGATATACTATGTTAAAAAGTAGGAAATTGCATACTGTGTGCCGGATCGTCTGTGAACACTTTGATGATATCCGGATGTTCAACACTCGGTGGACAATACAAGTCCCAATTAATTTCCAGCTCGGCGTCGACGACCTTGTCGCTTGTGGCTATCGGTCTCCACAACGATGATACGGTCAGCCATACCTTGCCACATTGAGTCGAGAGCGCTTGAAGTGTAAAAAGACAATTATTTTATCAGTGAACGATATTTGTGCTTCAAGTAGTCTACAATTTACTAGATAGCAGATCAAAATTGTAACAATCATTAAATTACAAAATAAAGTCTAAGAATTTTCTATTCAAAACTTGTTTTTTTTTCAACAAAAGAAACTTCCATACAAATACTGTCTTAAGTAAAAGACTGCAATTATTGAGCAACGATTGTAAACGTAAGCAAATTATCTCACCGACGTCACACAACGCACAAAGAAGGAACGAGATGACGATTCCTTTGAGCATAATGATTGAGTCTGAAAAATCACAGAAAGTCTCAATACATGCGAATAACTATAATTCAATATAACGATGTAGATAAAAACGTGTCTATCTGCGCTTACGTTCTGTTTTCTATTTTCCAATTTTTGTTTTTGTCTGCGCGAGACTATTGACACGTTCGTGGTTTCGATTTTAGTAAAGCGCCGAAGGAAAAAAACAGAGCACCCCAACTATAAACCCTGCGCTCGAGCAACTGACCGGCGTTAGACGACCGGCAACCGGACTAGTTTAATCGACAGATACCCACGCACGTATAGACGTCGACGACGTCGACGAGAGGTTCGAATCGCCTGTATCGTGCCATCAATTCCCATCACTTCCTCGGACGCGTCAATTACCCAGTGGGGCGGATCGAGAGAGAGCTTGAGCGTTGTCCGACGAGTGTCCCCGTGTACAATATTTTCCTTCTCTGCTCCATGCTGGAATACACGCTTGATGGCTTATACTCTCGTGACTCTCTACCCCAGCCGCTGACCTGACCGAGCCATTAAATAACGTTTCCTGTCATATCACGGGATACGGTTCGACGAGGGCCAGCCTCTCCATTCTTTTTTTAGGCACCGTGTTTCTCGTCGCATGCGAATGACAGCAACGCTTATTAAAATTTTCTTCCATACTTCTCCCAAAGTCGATGAAACCTAGAAAAACATTTGTCTAAGGATTTTGATTTAAATGAAGAGAAAAAAAATTATAAAAATGTTTAAAAACACAGACATTATGAACTCTATATTAGACTTTTCAAATAAACAAATTTTTTTTTGACAACAGCTTGGTGAAATCTGAATTTGGTAACTTTGTGGTACACCCTTATTAATGCAATGTTTTAATAGACAATAAGTAATACCTTCTAACCTAAGTGTTAATTTCACACAACTTTGGGAATTCATTGGACATTTAAAATCGAAAATAGCCACAGGACTTTCTGAAAAGAAAGATAATTGAATATATAAATATATTGTTTCATCGTGAATATTGTTTTTTAAAATATCAACGTGCTTTTATGTTGCCTATTATTTCAAAGATCGGTTGAATTACGAAAAACACGAGAATGTGTATATCTATATAGTCCCGAAAAAGAACTTACCTTGACATATTGCTTATCCCATAATAACCTCGATAAACTAAAATCTCTCTTGCTTCTGTTTTAATCTGAATTTTAAAGTATTTTAATCGTAACATAAATGTGCAATAATACGTATTTGCGTTGAAAAATTCCAAACCGGAATGTTTTCTTTACATCGCGTGACCGCTACGAATATGGATGACCTTGCGTAGCCGCGAGAACGATAGTTTTACTCACACGAGTATGATACATTGGGAAAAAGATACAATGGCACTGGCACGTGTGGAAGCAGATCACTCCAGTATCTATTTTCCATCGAAACCGCAAGATAAAAAACAACAATAATTGCACAAAGATTTTCCTGATTTACACTATCCTCCTCGAGCGTATAAACATAAAGTCAAACGAGCATTTATTCCAATACTCCACAGTCAAATGAGTATCTATTCCAACACAACAAAGTCATACGAGTGTCTATTCCAAACAAGAATGCGCATGCGCAGCACATTTCTCCCTGTATTAGGGCGCCACCGCAGCAACAATCACGCGAACCTTATCTATTTCAAAAGGCTGTGTATTTTGCGAAAAAGGATGTGTTAAAACAACAAAGGTGATGATTTTTATCGATTCAGCGTATGTACCTTCGTATTGTCTGTGGAACGCGAAGAATGCGTCCATATTCGCCATGTTTGTGTCGCGAGTATTTTAGATGAAGATTTTGCAACGAGTGAGAATTGTCAGAATGAAAACTCTTCACGGTCATTCCGATAACATCGATGATAAATTATCAATCAACCGTCGCCGTAAATCCTTCAGTCTCCCTTCGGGCAGGGATCTCCGGGGTAGCCGAAGAGCTCTAGAAAGTAGTAAGTGATTTCTAACCTCTAACGATGATAGGTATTAATATATCAAATAACTCTTACGTATACACTAAACATTTTATTTCTTTAAATTTAACAACAGTTCAGGCCTGCAGCCACCATCGCCGTATCATAATTTTTGTTAATCTTTTTTTTGTTCATCCAGCTGGCCAATATAATAATACGTGGGTTTTTGAGCACTGCTGCGCGATTCTCCCAACCCTAGTTTTTCTTATATAAAATAAATAATTTTACAGTTTCTAATATTTTACACGAGCTTTAAATACATTGGTTAACGTCGAATATACCATACATACATATATACATACGTATGGTAATATATTTATACGTATATTTTTAATCCGAATATTATTATAATTCGTACAATATTATTATAATTAATCATTAAAATATTAATCCTTTTTCTTCTCCATCTCATTTCGAATCATGATTCTGATTAAACGAGTAAAGTGATAGAAAAAAATGTGTGCGGTTACCGCGAGAGAACAACGTGAATGCAATTTGATTTGCTGAGGTAGATACTTTTTAATCAGTCTATAGATAGGGAGAGTTCAGGTCCGGTCCGGCAATCGTACCAAGTAATTATACATTAGATATTGTCTCATCATTGTTCAGGACCGCAAAGCGCGACTTTGAACATTTTATCGCTATATCCCGCTTCGCAATGATTTTTCATTTCCTGCTTTTTCGTTTTCATTGTTAATACAAGCTAGTACATGAACTTGGATCGCATGGATCGTTTCCTAAGATCTAAAATAAATACAAAATAATAATAATAATAATATTAATAAACAGATTCATTCAGCAAAAACTTCAGAATCATATAAACTTCTCTCTTTTCCTTTTCTTTTGTCGGGATTGATTGTTCGTTTCTTTTTCTATGTACAATACTTTTGGTTGAACAACGATCGTTGTTTGCGCTCAAGCTTTGAAAGGGTTTTCTCATTTGTTCACTTAACACGCTCTTTTAATTCGAACGCTTTAACAGTAGAGCAGCCCTTACTCCTCGATATTTCTCGATCGGTTAATATTTGGTTTTTGCGCAATCGAACTAGCAACGAATCTTGGGAACGATACGTCGCCTCTTTCACGACTGGAATGTTCACGAGACAAGAGAGATTAAGATAGAGAGACATTTGTTAAAGAGAAGTGAGAAAAATATATATATATATATACAATGTGTGATCAAAGTTTGTACTAATTAACCCAGTCACTTATAAGGAAGACGGAATCATATCCAGTTTTTGTTTCAGGGGGTTTGGCAGTGTCGATAGAATTACTGTATTATAGCCAGAATTATTTAAATATAAAAAAAACGTATGGACGAGTATCGACTTGCAATGGAAAAATGTTTCCCTGAAGGAAACAAAAACCCAGAAAAATAAACAATGCCCTAATTAAAAAAATTATCAAGAGTTCCAGGTGGATTGGTTTTGCACAACGAGAGACAATTTCGTCGCCACTAATTTTCTGTCGATCTGCTCAAATCGAATCAAATCCTCGAAGAACTTGTTGAAAAACTCTCGTTTGACTTGTCTTCGACTGCAATTTTTCAAAATCCATTTTGAGTTTTCAGTTCGCCTGTTGGGTCAGGAGATTCAAGAGTTCATCGTGGTCCATATTGTTAAGGGTCTGTATGTCGATGCCTAGAGCATTTGCGACGCTTTTCATGTCGAGACCGAAACTTTTTAGAAGCTCGATGAAATCCATCTCCTCGCCAGTGAAAGGATTGTGCAATTTTGGACAGCTGTGATTGCACTGAGGCCAGGTACATCTTTCAATCAAACGATACTGACATCCCTGAGTACACTTTCTTTTATTCAACGGTATCACGGATCTTTGTGGCCTCGTACCGTTTACCATTGCTGTGTGGTTGTTCACGTTGTGTTTGCCATATTGTTTACGCCCTGAAAGTAACAAAAATTCAATTATTAAATTTTCCACGAATTCAATTATGATAAAGTTCTTTAAAGATATGGAACTGTTAATCTTAACCTTATAAGAAATAAAGAAATTAAAACGTTTCACCTCCTTTCTTCCTTGGGTGCTTTTCCTTTTTCAACCTGCCCTCTTTATTTCTTTCCCTCCGTTTTCCCTTATGCTTTCTTCTTCTCCTCTTCTTATTGCCCTTGGTCTCTGAGTTTGCTTTTAAGAATTTTCTATCATTGGTACGTTCCTCGACCGCCGATGAATTCTGATTAACGCTCGTGGCACCGGTCGCATTATTGCTCGAAAAATTTTTCCCATTTGCCACGGTCGTTCCATTACTCTTGGCAGGGCCTGATCGTAAGAGCTTTCTCACCGATTTGGCACAAGCCTGATTCGTTTCGACTTGGGTATTTGTACTAAAAATTGAAACGAAAAATAATAATTTTTTGGAACTCTTATAATTTTTCATTGCTCCACAGAGTATCGTTTTACTCACTCGTTGACTCGATGATTGCCAATTCCTGCCTGTTCCCAACAATGCAGTGACTGAGGTAGCGATATCTCGTCTATTTTCACCAATTGCCAGTCACGTTTGGTTAATACACTGTGACTTATGCAACTAGGTGCAAAAACAGCCGTTACATTTTCGAAGGTTTGTCGAAGACTATCGCCCATTTTGTGAATGTAGTCCCACTGTTGTTTTGTCACCGGGGCACCTACATTGTCCGCTGTCATTTGGGCCTCGTCGAAGAGCCATTGGAATACAAATAGAGGAACTGTCAAACACACGTGATATTTATTTACCATGTAAAAATTTCTATTTCTTTTTCCATATAGAAAAAAAAGACGTAATGAGAAGAAATGTGAAATTGAAGAAATAGCAACAACACAAATTTGGATTAATTACCAGAGAGCGTGGGATAAAGGCGATAACCGAAGTAACATCGCCAAGGTTCGTGAGGATGACGAATGGTACAATTGACAGGCAAACGAGCTTGCCAAAGATCCATTCCTTTTCGCACCGCATCCATGGGTGATAGACCATTGGGCGAATAAGGTGCTCTGTCCAAGAACCATCCGGAATCACTGACACCATGTATAGAAATGTGTTTCAATCCTGTAAAAAAGAAAATTGACTAAATGTACAAATCCTGTAAATGTTTGGAAATAAACTAGTGTTTGTTTTTGTTTTGTCCAATGATTAAAAATTTACAAAGTGAAAATTAAAATATAAGAAATTATCGACTAACCTAATTCGTGATTTACAAGTCTTTGAACGTGATCGAGATTCAGCATTACCCCTGTACCACCAGCACTGCTACCCGCAAGTAGAAGCGAATTTGCCGTATTAAGACCCAATGGTACGAGATCGTGAACCACTTGAGAAACTATCTCAGCACCCATGAACGAGAACATCTCGTCCGGTGACGATCTCGTACCGCTCCAACTGTCGCTCGTGCAGTAAGGCACGAAGCTGTAAATAAATGTGGAGTAATAACAAGAATTCAATAACAATTAAATATGTTTATTTTTTACAATTCTTAGGTTAGGAAACTTACACGTGGTTCGCATTCCACCAGAAAGGATTTTCTTCGGGATTCCCCGAGAGTAGTCCTCCGACTGTTGATAGAAAACCACATTTTTTTTCAATAAATAAAAATCCAAAGAAAACGAACGCCTCAAAAATGCCGAAAACAAAATGGCTGATGATCAAATAAACAGATGATTCGATTTAGATGAAAATTGATATCCACAAACTAAAGAGTTTAGATTCCTGAAGCGATGCGAAATTTGAGACATACAAAATGGCGGATTCAAGATGGCGGACAACAAAAAACTAAAACTGATTCGATTTGATCAAAAATTGGTACCGGGGGTTTTCAAGGTCACTGAATTGAACAACGTTCAAAATGGTGAGGCTTAAGAGGGTCGGCTAGACTAACGCCTAAAAAATGGCGGAAACAAAATGGCCGACGAACAAATAAATAGATGATTCAATTTAGAGACGAACAAATAAATAGATGATTCAATTTAGATGAAAATCGATATCCGCCAACTAAAGAATTCTTAAATTCCTAAAGTGACGCGAACTTTGAGACATACAAAATGGCGGATTCAAGATGGCGGGCAACAAAAACTAAAACTGATCCGATTTGATTGAAAATTGGTACCCGGGGGTTTTCAAGGTCACTGAAGTGGAATCCAACCTCTAAAATGGCGAGGCTTAAGGGGGTCAGCTAAACTTGAGACTAACGTAATACTTTTGTGCCGAATCATCAACAAGTAATAAAAATTGACCCAATTAATTAATTGAACGAAAATTACAAATGTTCAATAATGCTTAAAAAAATGGTAATTTTTTGTCAATGTTTTACTCACCGTCACGAGTCTCCGGCCATTGAGTGGATGTCATGAGGTGCCTCAGCCGGAGCCACCTGTTACGACAACTCTTCTGATCGTAACAGTACCATCCACCCTCGAGAAATATTATCCATCTCTTGGAGCCGTGAGATTTTCTCAAATAAAAACCCGCTTGCGAACCATCGTTGCAAGTTATCGATCTGTTGCTAAGATAAACCCTCTTTAAACCACGTTGCTCCTCAAGCCCGTATCTCTCGAGGATCTTGATCAATTTCTGTATCGTGTTGCTCTGAATCGGCGGTGCCCCGGTTGATGCCGATACCGTGTTCGACCGTTCGTCCTCGGCTATTATCGTCAACGGGAACAGAGCCGCCAGGCACATCACGATCTGAAATTACAAATTATACAAATTAAAGTCATCGAATCGAATCGAACGAGCAAATTTCAACGCCTCAACCACATCAATATGTTTTATCATCAAATATAATAATAATATTTTGACCAGAATCTAAACATAAACCATCGTCCAACTGTAACGCCTGGCAACAGATAGAAAAGTGTCTCAAAATCAAAC
>JAPYZU010002321.1:0-14166 GCA_030523005.1 Tryphoninae sp. B BG-2022a | reverse complement strand
GCCGCGTTCATCCCCGAGTTAGGGTTGCGTCGTGTGTTGGCGTAAGGAGGGATGCTCGTCTTTAAGGCGCGATGGTGGTTACGTTATGGGGATGTAACAACGTAACAAGTACATTCAAATGAAATATGGGTCGAGCTATTTTCTTGAAAAAACGATTCTGTCCCGAGAAACATGTATTTGAAGGTAAAAAAACGTGGTCACGAATGTTAACGAAATTTCAAAACGATATCAAACATTCTGAAACAAAATATCGAAGAAATGGTCAAAATCGAATTGAGGAGGCACCGTGGAGGCATTGGTCGGAGGAGGGGGTGAAGGGAAGGAATAAGGAGGTGTGGGCGCGAATGAGATGTGGAAATATCGGAAGAGCAGGAAAGAAAGGGGAAAAAGAGTGGATATGCCGAATATGTGGAGAGAAGAACGAAACGTTGGACCACCTAAATAGCCTGCAGGAAAGGCTGGGAGAGGGTGACGGAAAAGGCGAGGAAAGCAGCAGAAGGATGGTTGGAAGGAGTGGATAGCTTGGCGATAAGCGGGGAAATAATAAATATGTTAGGGGGAAAAATAAAAGAGGACATATGTACAAATTTTAGAGAAATAGAAGGAATGCAAGAAGAGTGAGAGGAAGAAGAGAGAATGCGATGGAAGGGACGGCTAGAGATAAGAAGGGTGACGGGTGTTTGTAAAAAACTTGTGTAAAAAGTTATGCAAATAAAACTGGCTTAGATATATGGTCAAAATCGAACGTCCGGTTCCTGTGAAAAGAAAGGTACATTTAAAACAGATATTTTTCGAACAAATATTTTTCCACTTTCAATTGGACTCAAAACTTGTCTATTTCGAATATCTTCTCTAAACCCCCACATAGAATTATAAATAAAGTCTTTCTGAAAAAAACTAACAGAAATTGTACAAAAATGTTGAACAGTTTTGAAGACATCTTAATTAGGGGCTTCCGAATATATCGAACCTTCTTAAAATAAGTTCGTTTGATCTTTTATTTGTATTTCGTGCCTCTTCCTTCAAATCACTAGTAGACGTTTAAAATGCGGCACTTATCTTTATCGATTGTCCATGACGAATTGTTAATTAATTATATATGATTTATTTATTAATGTTTGCCAACGTACTTGTGGCGAATCTTTTTACGATTCCCAGATCATAAAATCGTGTGAACGCCATGGACACTTCAGCTCAGTGTGTTGTCTTTTTTATTACGTCTTACTGATGACGTTGACGCGTGTCGTCTGCTACACGGTTTGCGATAAGAGAGGAATAATCGTTTTGTATCTTGTCGGATATCCTCAGTTTTTTTTATGTAATCTTGAAGCGACGTGGCCACGCAAATCTTGAACTGTCAGTGTTCACCGAGAGCATTAACGTTGTTAACCCTTTCGCTACTACGAGCGACTATACTCGTTTTCCATGTGATGCCACTCAGGTACTACGGGCCATTATTTCGCTACACCGTGCACTGTTTCGGTGTAGCGGCCGTACTGCAGGAGTACCGCGGCGGAAATCCGCCCCATAGCGAAAAGGCTAAAGCAAGTAAGATGGCAGTTTTTATGGAGAGTTCTTTAAGTCAGAGTTATTTATTAGGTGACCATCGATCCAGGAAATTCAAGACCAGTTTTGGGTCCCACGTATCATTATATCGTGGCTTAAGCGGGTGTTGATTTGCCGTTCCTTTACAAAAATTATTAAAAATTGTATTTTCATCGACTTTACTTGTTCGTTCTAGCATCTTAAGGATTTTTATCTGTGTTTCGATGTACATTTCAAAAAGTTATGCTCCAATCTTCGTTATATGTGATGTTTCTTTCAAATCTGGATTGAGGTCAGCTAGGACAAGTGCCCTCCGCGTGAGGGATTCCCCTTAATGTACTTCTACAATTAGGCTTATGGCACCGCTGACTGTACTTATAAGGAATACGTCGGCGTCAATGCATTGTACTACCTGCGATACGGCTTATGTCAGAGCCGACAACGCTGCTGTTCACTTGACTTGTTTTTCGACCATTTGAACGTCTCTTTTCACGGCTCCTTCGGTTGGGTATACCTTCATTGTTAAATTGACAGTCAAGTTGAGCGTTCATCTTTGGACAATTTCTGGGAGTCACATATTTCTCTAAAAGGTCTTTTTGTTTTTCGTTTGGTGGTCCATTTTCAATTATTTCTGATATCTGTAGTGATATGTAGTCCTACCTCTGTAGTCCTATCATATCCTCTTTGATATAGAAGGATACGTGATCCCTGTGGTTTTCCAGGCTTTTGACATTTTTGAATGTTCTCTAGGACGGCTTGTGTTAGTTCAACCGTTTGTTCTCCTTGGTTATAATTTGTTTCTGTTAAAACCCCCGGTTGTGCGAACGGTAAAGCTGCTAGTGTTGCAACCCTCCCTGCTGGTTGCTCGTCGACCCATTCTGATCTGTCTTGGATTCTTGAGTGGCTTCGTTCACGATATCGATCATCACAGTCGCTATCCGAGTAGTACGGTAACTCCGATAAACTCGTAGACCTCGACTGACCTATAACAATACCAGGAAAGGCTGGAATTTGGGCGTTAGACTCTGTGGATTCTTATTCTGGACAGATATGTACTTCACTGAAGTACCTTCTTGGACTGGTGCCTCAAGGCATATTATTCCCGGTATGAAATTTTTTGTTTCTACAAGGCTTGACACAACGATTATCCACTCCGTAGAGCCTCGTGTCTCACCATAAATGGCGATACAGGGGGTTAATAACGCTGCAAGCTGATGTAGGCTCGTGGCTAGCCCGATTTTTGTCCCATTTGCGAGGGAAAGACTCTGATTCATTCAAGAAACTCATATTTCCTTGTACGTATTTTCCTGTCTCATGACAGGTTTGCTATTAGATTCGTATTTGCGATGCACGTGTATACAAAGAACAAGGCGACTTTTAATTATGGCGACTGCGATGAGATTTTCGCTTGTTTTTTTGTTGAGTTTTTTACTCTAAACACCAAAACTCATTTCTCTGTTGAATGTTCTTTGCGATTTCTCTGCTGTGAACTTGTGGTGCAATCTGTAATAAGAAGGGGTACTACCGGTGATCTGAAGGAAGAGGCGCGAAATACAATTCAATATTACTGTGCTGGATCTAAAGTAAGTCATTTAACATTATGTAACTTTAGTCCACGCAAATATTATGTAATAGGTCTATTTATCTGAGTTTCTGTTACCAATTAGCAATGGAATTAACCGTCCTTCATTACAGTATTCAAAAAACATAGGTTATGTTTTGATGTTTTTCATTAATAAGGCAATTGGGGCAAAACAATTTTTTCATACGGTCTTCTTCATGGACATATCTGCGTCCAATTGTGTTCAGTTAACGTTCAATAGATTTTTTTAGTTTTTTTCAAAATATGAGATATTAATATGAAGTATGAAATTAAGGGGGGATTGTCTTTTTTTTCGCAAAATTTACCGCTTTTTGGGAATTTTTTTGTGAAGAAAGTATACAACGGAAATCTTATGAAACTTGGCATATAGTTTTATTAATCTGTTTACTACATACAAAAAAATTTGTTAAACAATTTTATCAAAAAAATCCGCCTCCCATCCCCCTCGACGTGCGATGGACCTTTTTTGATGGTGTACACGATTACAGCCTTCACGTTCATCCTGCAACAAAAACCTAAAAGCATTTTACTTTAGACACATATGGCTATCGTTCGATGAAGGGAAAAAAATAAAAATAAAAATTGACGATTTGGTGACGTTTTGAACTTGAAGTATCGCGATTTTGCGAAAAAAATTGATCGATTTTTTGTTATAAGTAAAAAACTATTAAACGTATTGTTTTTTTGCTTCGGCAAACGATAAAAGGATGTTAGCTGAGCATTCTGTCCAAATTTGAAGGCAATCGGTTGAATAGTTTTTGAGAAATCGTGCACACCAATTGTGAGAAAGTTGTTTCGAGAAAAACGCGTTTAACATTTTTTTCCCTTCATCGAACATTATTAAGACAGGGTCATTTCAATTTGTTGCCTATACTAAATCTACAATAAAATTACCAAAAAATATTATTGTCTACCCAGGGTGCAGTAGAGCCTTCACGAAAGCATTAATAAAAAATATTCCTGGCGTATTATGCGATTCAATGCTTATTAAATTTGTAGTTCGATTGAATAGCTGCTCCTTAAATATTTTAAGTTTAAGAAAAGGAGCATAGAGTCGTTTTACGGCTATTTTCCCTTAGGGGCGTTATTTGGCACCACCTTCCCGTACCTACTCACAATCAGAGATACATGTGTACGTACAGCATAAATATTTGCAAATTTCAGGCTGTGAGCGTCTGCGAGACACGCAATTTTTTAAAGAATATTATTTAAGAACATGCAATTTTTTATTTCAATATTTGTTCATTCTTCTTTATTTTCGTTTATTTAATTTTCTTAGAATATTGACAATATCATTGGCGCTGTCGCAGTTTTTTTACATTATTATTAACGAAAATATGAACTTATGGCGTAAATGCATTGAGTTCGTTTCCTTGTGGGAGGGAAGCTTTGTTTTCGCCATGTGTTCATTAGTTTTCAAGCTTAAATTGCGAACTGCTATATTTTCTAGCCAGCTAGAGAAGGCGAAGAGAGATGTTTGTTGGAACATACGGTCTAGCAAAATAGCCTCAAAAAATATCTTATTTTAAATAACACGAAACTTGTATATTGTTTTAATTGGCCGCTTGAATTTGATATTGATAATACGTAAAACTGTTTCGTGTAATCTCTAATTTGCGCAGTTTTTCCGCTTTTTTTTCACAAATCTAATTCGAGATTAATGAGAATTTAAAGATTATTTTGTTTCGAGCTTACGTCATTATCCATAGAATAAATTGTACATGAGATAACTGGAGATAAAAAATGTTGTCTATTTTCCCACGAATTTTGAAACTTTCCTAATACATTTAAAAAGTTATCAAATTCACACGAAGCCCCTGACGTCTAGGAGCTTATCTTTATTATAATGTCGTCGGGATTGTTATAAATCCACGAAAGTTGTAAGCAACGGCAAATGCGTTTTTTTTTAAAAACAATCAAAGCCCTTTTTATTTAGGTAATTCCAATGAGAATTTCAGCAAATAAAAGCGCTCTAATGTTCGACCCCTGGACGCAAAATAAAAATATGATTGCTCGAATCATTTGAATATTTAGAAATTTTGAATGCTCTCGTTCAAAAGAAAAAAGGATGGAAAAAACAAATATTCGCCATAATAAAGTTAATGACTGGGTGCTTGAATGGTAAACTTGGTACTTCTTGGTACCCGAACGGCGAGCCATCTCTTGAATTCGATCACAAAAATTATCATTCGAGCCTCGTCAATCGAAGTTGAGTTGCTTGAAGCTTCCGTCAACACCGAACAGATCCAATCCGGCAATTTGTTTACCCACTCTCAAGGACTCGTCGACGCGATATTTATTATCCTCGAGGAAACAATCGCGTTTATCCATCGCCTTTTTCTGCCATTCCTCTGTAAAAATATTTTTGCGTTTTCTCACAATTTTACAATTTATAGCGTTTTTAATATCATTTTCATTACTATAATGGATGCTTTAAGAAATCGATATTGACTATCACTTACTGGTCATGACCTCGATCGAGGGTCCTTCGCCACCGTAATCCGAAGGTAAAACGCTCTTCGGTATGTACTTATACAAGTCGTTAGGATTATTATGGACCATGATCTGTAAAGAAGAGAAAACGGTAACCGCTTTTTGTTTCTACTTCGAGCAGTACGTCGAAGACATGTTATATCTGAAAATCTCGTCGGTTTCTCACCCTCTGCCTCAATTTTTCGGACATGAATCTCTTAAATATGGAGAATATCGCGTCAAATGTCGGCGGTGCATTTATGAAGTGCAAACTCTTCGTTCTCATCGGATAAGCTTCCTGGAAGAAATAAATAAACTCAACAAACATACGATTATAATTGTTTTAATGTTTTCTGCTTTCCGAAAACATTTTTATGGAACGTGGTTGAAATTCTAGTTCGTCATTTAGTTTAGAGCAAAAGTGAATTTGGATCGTTTAAGATGACAGGAATTCAATCCGGCCTTCATTTTGATCTCGAGAAAAAAAATCTCTTATTCGAAAATTCGAACGTCGGAAATGTTTCTGCGAGCGTGCTAATAAAAATTCAATTTTCGGATTATGTAAATAAAATGACGAGTGGAAGATGCTGTGTGTTTCCTTTCAATAATTCCAACGTTTGTTTTTATAATAGATTAGCAAAAAATATACCTATCGTAAAGCAACAAATTATATTTTAATATCATTGTTGACCATAACACATTTGAATGACCTATCAAAATGCTCCCTAAACACACACTTGAATAAATGTACAAAAAGTCAAGAAGAAACCGATGTTTTGAAAGATGTAATGTCTTAAACTCTTTTAAACAATTTTGCACCAACACACACCCAGAAATAAACCGTTTTTGAATAATTTTTCATTTTGACAATCACCCATCTAACATTCAAGATTTCGGTAATAAAGATCAGTTACAAAAAGTATATTAATCTTTTGGGTGAAAAAACATTGGATAAAGAGACGCCGAGGTGCGACTGTATATACATAGCGTGGTTAATATTTACCTGAAAGCAAGTAACAGCTTTCTTGATGACGGAAGGAGTAAATTGACTAGCATGCTCAAATCGACTTCCAGTAAGGTCTAGTACGGTATCCTGTCCTGCTACATTTAACCTTTCATCGACAAGAATGTTTGATGCAAAATCTCTTTTTCATTTTCATAAATACTTAGTAAGAAATGTGCACGAATGAAATGACATACATATATATTTGTAAAAAAATAAAAGAAAAGAAATGAACCAACCGATCATCCTCGAGCAGCAGCATATCCATTATCATAAAGAAAGCTACCAGGACATCCAAGAAGGTGTATTTGTTTGGATTCCATATAGCCCCTCGAACAAGAATTACTCGTGGGCTATCGGAGTTCGCAGTGAGCGGCAATAGTAGGTAAGTTCGGAAGAAAATGGCGTTTTTTTTTTAAAAGTCCGTCCCTTATCGGATAGATAAAAAATAACTGTTCTATTTTTTATACGTAAAAATTCGAAAAATGAGATTCTAAGGGTGACTTTCTAACTTTTTGTAATAATTTAGTCAATGATATGTAAATAAATTCTTCTCGCAAAGCGAATGTTTTGAAACACTCGCAAAATATTATCAAATAATACAGATGTTACTAAAACAATTCTTCGTACGCACATTAACGCTATGACCCCGATGTTTCATGTAATTACTTAGCTAATATGAATCGATGCTTTATAACTTCCAGCCTTGTTTATCAGACAATCAATGGTATCAATAATTAATATAACATAATGGCGAAATTGCTACTTGCTCAGTCCTCAAGATAATTAATTTTTCAAATACCAGTAAGGTTTGTAAATTCTCAAAAAATATCATTGCCTGCACGAAAATTCCCCAACATATTGAGTAAGTATAATGATTTTAGTGACCAATTTATTTTGTAACATTTTTCCTAGTTCGATTATTTAATCATTCTTTAAATATTATTATTATGATTATTATTATTATTCTATAAAAGAAAAAAACTGTCTGCGATTGAAATTGTACCAATCATTCGTCGTTGAGAGAAGGCGCTATTTTCGATTATGAAAATTAGTCATATTGATCTATTTAAAAACTAACCCAAGACCGAGAACTTGTTTGACTTTGGAATTCTTTGGATGGCGATTCAGAAATATTTCCGGCAGATGAGTCCTAATCGTGTAATAAGCATCCAGCTTTTCTTTCGTTCTCGCCAAACTATGCTTGCATCCCCGCAAAAAGCTTGCTATCCATTGAGGATCGGTTCTCGCGATAATATGTGGCTGTTTACTCAGCCACTCCTTTATATAACGGATATCCTCGCGAAGAGCATCCTCTTCCTCTCTGAGTTCTCTGGCTGCGACGATCTTCAATTCCGGGGTTCGACTTCGGATGCTCATTTTTTATGAGCTAGTTGAACAAACAAACAAAAAAGAGAATAAATGTTCATATTAAACTTATTGAAACTCGGAATTCTAAATAAAATTTCATATACCTCATTGCCAGGTCTCGTTCGTATTTCATTTTCTCGATGAAATTTTCTTCAAAACTATTATAAGCGAACAAAATTGAAAGGGCACTGCAAGAAATACTACGGCTTTTAACGGCTTATTGTTAGTTTTTTGTTTTTAATTGGTATGAATATTTTTCCTCTTCAAAAGACGAATCTTAAGGGACGAAAAAAATGCTCAATGAAAATGAAATAATAATAAAAGTTGTTGAATCGGTCCAAACCAAAAAAATTGTTACATTCCAAATCCGCTATATCGAGTTCCGAATTATTATTTTATTATATTTCACATTTTATTTTCGGTTGAGGTTTTAGTTCAATAATGTCAACATTTATTTCGTTTCGAGTCAGCTTTAAAGAATTGCGCGAACTTTACGCGAAGGACGGTACGACGGTACTTTTCGTTATGTTAATTTTCAAAGAACGATCGCTCGTTACAACTACTGAAATAGACCCTCGTAACTTGCGAGGCTGCATTCGATATTCGTTTCAACAAATATTTTTGTACATCGAATCTTATACTGTACATATTACAAATTTCATTTAGCCCCGGCGATATTAAACGAAAAAATAAAAATTATTATAAATAGCTATAGCGGCGAAAATGGTAATCACCCAATTGCAAATATGCGTCGTTTCAATACAAACATACAAATTACGTTCGGATAGACTTCGTTAAAAATTGTTTAAATATTAATTTATAATATTGTGTCACTCTCGTTCATTCGGATTATTCCTTTACGATATAGGATTGATCGATATTGGAATAAAGACTTGGAAACAATTAAAAATAATGCGCTTAGCACAATATTCGTTGTGAATTTCATTGTAAATTTAACTTTATTTAGAGCAACTGTGTAATAATTTTTTATGAAAAGTAATGGATAACCTGGGTTGAAGAATAATCATCGCCAAGTGTATATTATAAATAATACTTCTGGAGCAACGTATCAATTGTAGCAACGTTATTGCGGTCACGGGGTTATGATTCCATCGCGATGTTTGCCATTATTGCCCGTACTTACCATAGTTAGGTACGATTAGCCCGCAGGTGCAACCAATCGAAACAACGACCTTTCTTTTATCGCAAAAAAAGTTCACCCGATATTAATTCATTCGCGCGATCATTGATGTTATTTTCCGCTTGAGACCCTTCAAACGGGAACAAAAAGAATTCTTATTAATATTCCGTCTGGTTCTGACGATAGTCTTCGTTACAGTCCTCATTCGCGACACTTCTCGCGGTGGAATAGTTAGTATTTGGCTCGACCCGAATATCAGGAAGATGACTCGATAAGCACGCGATAGTCGAGCTAAATGAAAATGAAAACATTTAAAAATGGGTCCGAAGTAATGAACAACGATAACTCGATTGACCCAACGATTTTTGGATAATTGACGTAGTTCTATCGTTTTATCGTTTTCTTAAGATTTTATTGAAAATTTCGATATATCTTCTTTAATGTCATATGTACGGGTGTAATAATTTTTGCAAGATTTTACCACGCGGAATTTGAGATATTTATTGGTGAAAATCCGAATTTTCGGTAGTCTCTCATAAGAGCGCGTGTTAAAAGTTGCATTTTCATCCATAAATATTTTGGCTTCTACTCGATGAAGCCTTCTAAAATGTTGCATAGATTTTTATGCAACATTAAAGAAGCTTTATTTAGTTTTTCAAAAAAATCTAAAGAAAAGAATTTGCGCAATTTTGTAATTATACAGCGAGTACATAGTACTTTGGATGACCTTGAATTTGAAGTATGTCGTATGTTTATATATGTTTCTTTACTCAATTGGCAAGAATTTTTCCTTATTAACTCGAGCCCACAAACCCACTTTGTATGTGAGAAAAATTGAAAAATAATTGTTCCATCTTAACGTCACGATAGAACTACCTTAAATCCTAATTACGATGGATTTAAGTTTTCCTGCGTTTGCAGTGAAAACCACCAACAGGGCACGTACGTATAAAATATTTGTAATGTTTATAAGAAAACAGATAAAAAATATCATCGTCATAAAAAACATGATAAAAGAAATGCATCAAGTTGAGTTTAGACACGCCGAAGAAATTAGTTTTTGACCGTTTCCAGGGGTAACACCACCTCAGGATCTAAAAAAAAAATGTCCATTTTTCTTAATATAGACTTTGAGGTCTTAATAATAGTCGACAATTAGACTTATAGCGAAAAGAGAAGTGTCAAAGGGTTGGATTTGAAAAGCACTTTTAAAACTTGAAACGCGATAATCTCGAAATCATGTTTTTCGAACTGCGAGGAGGAATTACTTTTCAGAGGCCATTGGATAGATCTTCCTTACAAAAGTACATAGCCGTTTTTTAATTCGACGTAATTTTTTTTATACCCAATATCTTGCTGACTTTTGCCCCAAAAAATGATTTTTTTTACAAGTGCGCCATTTTCATAAATAATTAATTGAAAAACACTAAACTCTAGGTACTTTTACAGGTAATGTCATATAGATTAAGACATTTAAAAAAAAAAGGTGACTCCGAAGTTTGACAGCGGCACCGCCATTTTGTAACAAAATGTCAATGAAAAAAAAAATATTCTTTGGTACTTCGATACACGATTGATCAACTGTCTAAAAAGAATTCCGATCCCTTTCACCATACTTCCAAAATTCATTATCAAAGTTTAGCCTTTTTCGAATCTCTAGAGTCGTGTTATCTCTTAATGCAGAAAATAAAGGTGTGACCAAAAAAATTCTGTACACATTTTGTATGCATAAATAACGTGCGCCGACCTTTGTACAATGCTCATTATCTTTCGAGATTTCGTGCGAGATAACGATCCCATAGATAAGCTATTTTCAAGCGTAATAATTCCGATAAATGCTTCCAATTGCCAACATGGCAATTAACTCCGAGCCTGTGCAATATATGTATGTACATATATCGCGCAGACTCGGAGTTATATTCGTTATACGTTCTCTAATCGCGACTTTGACAACCGTCCACAAAGCATCGCTGTTTATTTTCCCGTCAAGATATTTTACATGGACAATCATCAATTACGAATTACGTTGGATAATACGAGCAACGATCGAACGCGAATACAAACAAAAAAAAAGTTGTACCGAATTGCGATAACGGATATAGAGGCGCGATACGCTTTCCAACAGTTTCGAGGGGCCAACCGAATAGATAAGCATCGAGACCGATCAGACACGGCCTGTTGCCAAGTAGATTATACGAATTTTATCGCGTCACGTGGCACGTGCGTTTCCCACCGTCCAATAATTTATTATTAATAAACGATCATTAATTTGATTCACCATCTATCCCAATTATCTCTTTTCTATACAAATTTATTTGTGACAGTTTTGTAAATATTGCTATTGAATTTTGATTAATCGGAAAATGTGAAAAAAAAAGGGATTTTCCAACTTAGTGTTTCCTTAATTATTTCATCGATACGTTGCCATTTTTATTGTCTTCGTAACTTTGTTTGGATTCAAATTTAATATTTAAGAATTATTTAGAGGCGACATTTTGTTTCTCGGCGACTTAGGAGGAGCAAGGTCGCAGGTCAAATATTATATCGTACGTAAAGTATATCGGTATTACTCGCAAGACCTCGTAGCATAACTTATATTTAAAAATTACTTACGAAACACGTACGATCCGTCGACTCGAGAACGATTTACACGACTATCCGAGACGTGTAAATAGAATAGCGCGAGCTCGCACGCGAGAGGTGGTAAGCCGATGGTGGCTTATCGAGATCAACGGAATTCGTCGATTGGTCAGTCGCGAGGCAATCTCCGGCCCGTAAGGATAGTCGTTATACGTCGCTGCATACGTTTGCAAAATTTAACTCACGAGGAACCTTGAACCAAGATCGATATACGCGTATATATAGCTCCGTTTCAAATGATAAAGATAAGATTATCGATCGATTTTTCATATTTTAACCAAAAGCACGTTGGCCCCTTGCATTTTCTTAAATCCATCGTTTATCGATCGAAAAGATCTTTCTTTTTCCTTTTAATGATTATCATTGATTTTGTTCATTCATCCGTACACTAAGTGAATTTGTAGTTTCCTTTCAAACTAGTTTATGGCGAAAAGCCTGGTTTACGCGGGCGTCCACAAAATTTCAATCGTAATTCCATTCGCGTTACAAAAACGATCCATGCAGTATGGAAAAGATATTTATGCAGTTTCAAATAATGAGTACCTATTTCAATCAAATTTTCATTCTTACGACCATTTTTCAATCAGTTTTTCATCTTATTTCTTTGTTCGCTCGTTTTTTGGCATATCATAAAAATTCATTCATAATATTCAAGGCCGACAGCGACGACATTTTATTTTATTAAATTTAATCAACTCAATTGTAGGTACGTCGTACAACACAAAAAAAATCATTACTAAAGGTGAAATATTATTTTCGAAGCATTCGTGTAATTCGTTTAAAATATTTCAATAAAATTACGATCGTTTTGCTCCGCTCGCGCGTCAAATTTCAACACGATGGCTCAAAATATTCTCGAGACAAGTGTATTTCTCCCATTCCACGTAAATAATTTCCAACGTGAACTCCTGCAATAAACATTTGGATAAATAAATAAAAAGATTTGTACAAAGTGAAATTTTTAGATAACGTCCCTGCGGTTGCGAATCGATCGTCGATCGGTATCTTGGCTCAACGACGCACAACTATTCCAACGTAATCGTTTGTCGTTGGCCCATTATTCATTATCATCGTTATTTATTCGCGTGACTGTTACAAGAAGCGGACGAGTAATCTTAGCCAACACATTTTATCTCGTTCTATTTATAAAATACCGGCGGCGACATCCCATTTGCACCATAAAACCTCATGCACTTAACGTCAAGACGTTTACGAGAAAGATGGTAGATGATTGTAAATTCTCCTACCACAGACAAAATTCTCATATCACAGAAAAAAGTCTGATACCACAGGAAAAATTCTGATACGCCGGTAAAGGAGAGACGACACACGACGTCTAGTCGAAATTTTCAAAAAATCGATATTTTTTTCATTTTCTAAAAGAACAATATCTTACGAGCATTTTCCGACTAATTGCATTTAAATCGGACCATTATTCGCCAACATACATAACTTTTACAAAGTAAATAGGTAAAACTTTAAACTCGTTTTTTTCGAAAGCATGTTTCCGAAGTCGGTGATCACTGTAACTCGAGAAAGGCTTTTAGGCTTTACCGTTTGGCTTGAAATTTATATCACTTCTTCTATATATAGTTGTCATCCGGATGAACGAAGGATTTTCTTTTGGGCAATTATTTTTTTTTATAGTAAAAAATGCAAGTGAAAACAACATTTTTTTACTTTCAACGTCCGCCATTTTGTGATAAATGGAAATTTTTCAAAATCCTTCTTTTTTTTTTTTTTTTTTTTTTTTTTTTTTTTTTTTTTTTTTTTTTTTTTTTTTTTTTTTTCAGATAATCCATTGCAGCGCGGGAGTCATCACCGCAAAATCTGTTTTCTTTTTGCAGCTTCTGCGGCCGTTCATATATAATAACGGCTTATTTTTAAATATATTTCTTTTAAAAAATTATAATATTTACATTAAATAAGTATATATCTTTTATACGGAAGAACTTTTGTTATCAATTATTTTATCGGTTGGCCAAAAAAAAAGCGAAAAAGGGCCTTTTTTACCTTTCGAACTAGACTTCACTTCTTAAAGATATTGGAAAATTTGGCGATTCCCGTAATTTCGGGGATCGAATGAAGCAGTCGACCATTTTTTAGAGATGAGCTCCAGAAATTTGGCTAAGCAGCGTGCCAAAGCCTACTCCCCGACGTCGGTTGTCCTCGATTGCCGTAATTTCGTGCCGAAATTTGTTGTCCGCTCGAGGACTAAAATTCGAGTAGAAAAGTTGAGAGATTTCGTCACTTGCGTCGCTCCGGTCGAGCAAAACCAAGTTATACAGTTTTTAGTCCATTGAAATGTTACAAAAATAAGGCCTAACCCTGCATTTATCAAAGTCAGCAATTTTTTTTTTTTGATGCATAGGGGATGGTATAGGAAGCTTA
>JAPYZU010002320.1:0-21988 GCA_030523005.1 Tryphoninae sp. B BG-2022a | reverse complement strand
TAGGGAAATTGCCTCAGGAATTTAGAATTACATTTGATAAACATTGTAGCGAATTTACGCCTTCGATACTAACTGTTTATAAGTGCTTTGAAAGTTATCGGAGAGGCTGTAGGAGGACAAGTGATGCCGAACGCCCGGGATGACCTCTTGAGGCGACTTTTCTATACGTCTTACCAGCCGGGTTGTCTTGAAAGTCGAGTTATTTTCAAAAAATAAATGAAAGAAGGTTTGAATTTACGCCTTCGATACTAACTGTTTATAAGTGCTTTGAAAGTTATCAGAGAGGCTGTAGGAGGACACGTGATGCCGAACGTTCGGGATGACCTCTTGAGGCGACTTCTCTATAAATCATTTTGAACATCAATGATATGGTGATGGATGATAAACGTGTTCGAAGGAAGGTTTCTAGTTATTTCAGCGGAATTCACAGGACTTTAGGCGTTGTTTCGTCAATATGGATGCAACATGAATATACAACTACATGCCTGAGATCAAGAAACCGCACTAAATTATGGATTGCCAGTGGGGAATATGCGTCAGAGAAGGCAAGACCGTTCCTTCAACCGAGAACATTATGATGATCGTTTGTTTAAGTGACATGAGGGGAAATTTAATTTGACTCGTTTTGGAAAAGCTATTACGAAAACATATTATATAATCTTATTGTACAGTTTGAAAACCGAGCTATAAGGAAAACATCCACCATGGGCTCACAAAAAATCCTCTTCCATCACGACAAAACACCAGCTCGTGTCTCCAATTTCCGTGGTAAAATTGATGGATTTACGGTTTCAACTACTTTCACATTCACCCTATTCTCCGGATTTGGTTATCTATTCCCAAATACGAAGAAATAGCTGGCTGGAAAGAGATGCCATTGAAACGAGGAAGTGATCGCGGAAACGAATGACTATTTTTCCGTGTTGAGTCAGCTCTATTCTTTTGAGGGTTCCATAAAGTGATGAAGCATTGGATAAAATGTATAACCCTAAAAGGGAAACTACGTTGGAAAATAAAAACGTTTTATCACAAAACTTAAATATCTTTCATTTTGGCACGACTTTTTCAAATAATTCTCATATATATATACGTAGCGAATCATGTGGATGCCTGCCACCACCTACCCCTAAATATAGGCAGCGATGACTGAGTCAGCGGTTTTTAGCTGCTGCTGCGTCGATGCTCGTAAACCACCTTATAGAGGGTAAGAAGGTAAAGGATGGAAGAGCGAAATGTTCAACCGATCTTTCCATCATAGATGATGACACATAGCGCGTAGGGTGAAAGTGATGTTAGAATCTTATAAACTGTAATCAACGTGACACGCTCTTACATTTATTGTTAATTCTAGCAATTGACCTCAATGAGTTATACCTGGTGTCTTTTTTAAAATTCAGTATCCAGCGCACGTAACAAATAACAGGTTAGTTTATCGAGGGTCATATTTCGCGATTCATTAAACTTCTTCTTTTCTTTTGCCCCATGTTACCCCCATTCTCTTCCTCTCACCCTTTTCGCATTCGTCGATGCAGAACATTTCTGCGGTATGGTGTTGAGTCAAGCACGGCCGGGTAGGGTAGGTCAGTGAACGCGATCCAGTCAGCCAGCCAGCCAGCCAGCCAGCCAGGAATGGTAGTCGCGGTGGAGCACACCAGCTCCAATGGGAACACAACCCCCGAGACACCCTCGGAGTTCGTTCTACGTGCGCTTGTTCGCTCGATATCTGGAAACGGGCGCGACTGCACGGGAATACGAGGGGGGCCTGGAGAGGACGAGCGGAGAGTGGTGGAAAAGGAGGTCGGAAAAGGGATTCCCAGCCTATCCGGCGAGGGGTGCTTACTCGAGAGCACCCCTGGGGGCCTCGTCGGCAACCTGCGCTTCTATCGTTGCCAGACTTTGTCACACCATACCCCGGTCTTTGTTTCTTCCTACCATGCGTCCGTTTCAAAATACGAAGGGTCGATTCGTTAACGAGTTATGACTGTTGAATATAAATCATCTCTAAATTTCAATAACAATTTCTCTATTCAAAAGGATCGGCTTACGAGCTTTTCTGTTAAATGCCGCAATCGATGATCCACGATATCACGGAAATAAATATAGCGATGTTTTCATTGCCACGAGCCAGCTGGTCAAAATACAACGCCTACACATCGAGTCGTATGGATAAAAATATCCACCCCTTGAAAGTTCAAGACCCTTCGTCTATAAATTTGTCGTCTCGATCATTTCAAGTTTGTCTGTTAGTTTCTTTCAACGGATAGTTTTCTTCTTCATCTCGCTACACGTTCCTTTCTTGTATGTTTAATGTTTATCTCTTAATAATTTCTACCATTTGGCGATAAATTTATTACGCGTTAGTCTTATACGCTATTTCATCGATCTAGCTCTACGCTCTTGCATCTGATGAGTGTGAAATAACGCTTCCGGAAGTTTACCCTTGCCTGCGGTATTCGCCTTCGAACGAAACCCAGGCCAGCGAAGATGTTACATGGGTGAAGAGGCGAGAGGGAAATGATGGAAGGTACAAGATGGGAATAGTGAATAAGGTGGCGAATATTCGAAGTTCGTAGTGCTGCGGGGATAGGGCGAGTTGAAGCGTGTATAGTTAATACACACTTGAGCATATATATACATATATACACACACGTTTGAGTAAAAGCGAGTGAAGGTGAAGAGTTTTCTGGCGACCACCTCAGATTTCGTGCGAATTTGAGTACGTTACACAAGTTTGTGATAAATAATTTTTGAAACGTCTTTGGGCCCTCGCCAGACTTTATTTGACTTATGGCGCAAGGACAACGTGTTGGTCCAACAAATTCGTATATCGCGGATACTGTCATCGATACCAACAAAATTGTTAAGATCTTTTTCATCCAGAACAATCAAACTTTATAGCTTCTTTCTCATTTTGAAATACGCATGTTTCTCATCGCATTTTTGTTCGAAATGAAAGTGAGATTATGAAAATAGACAAGAGCTCAAATTTAAAAAAATAAGAAATCAATATGTTTTTGTTACGCGAATTTTTTTGATGCCTATGGTTTTCCATATTTCTTATGCTGTAAACACAGCCGGGAAAATAAATATTAAAATACCAAGCGACTACGCGCATCTACTTGCGTGGGCTGTCATTAGCGATTATAAAAAAACTTGAAACAATGGATTTTCACGGTTTTCCTGCTATTCACTCAAAAATTGCAACGAACCAGGAACAAAAGTGTAGTATGTCTATTGTACCAAAAATTTTCGATTCCAAAACCTCGCGATAAGATGTTTTTGAACAAAAAAAAATTTGACTCCCACGGCATTGATGGTCCAAGTTCGTAAACTACTTATAAAACTTACATTAGTAAATTCACGTCAACGCAACTTTTCTTCGCCCTTAAAGACTTAATGTGAAATAGGTCATTTTTAGTAAAATACGAATATAACATTTTGATTCTCGAATTATTGGAGTTTGCTGAACAAAAAAAGAAAATCCGTAGAAAAAACCACGTTTTCCAGTTTTAGATTATAACACTTCGCTTCCAAAAAATCTAGGGAATGAGAATACATACAATATTTTGTTTGATTATTAAAACCCCGAAAATTCTTTAATTTCACCCAGTTTTATTAATATCTACATGTATTCATCCACTGTATACTCCGAGAGGTTCAGTGCAATTCGCATAGTTGCTACACGAATCTCAAGATTGCTTTCTCGTGTGTGATATATATAAGTGATGCGAGCAAAGTTATACGTGCAGCAACCTGAATAATCTTGGTGAATGCGCCATGTACCGGAAAATTGGTGTATCAACATTTTGGTTTATAATATGGCAAAAAATCACTCCCTCGATAATTGACTGGAAAAAAGCGATTGATACGTTGATCGTTGATGTCACGAGGGAGTATTTTTCAAGTAAACGCTATCAAATGGAAATCAATTTTGTAGTTTGTCCCTTTTTGCGTCCGCAACAGTGTTAAGCTATTATATTATACACGAGGAATGAAACAAAACCAATGGAGTCGAAGAGTTCGGAGGTGGACAAAAGTGTGGCGCAGAATGATATAAATTACGTGACGCGACGAACAAATTATGTGCTGCAGTTCGGTTCAACATTTCAATGATAAACGTTCGTTGGAAGTGACAGAGCGCGCCCACGGGCAGGTTTGCCGGTGGCTGAATCTCGGAGCTGTGTCGGTAAAAAATAGGTGGCAAAGTGCCAACTTCTCCCTTTGATTTTCACTGCTTGGCCTCGCTCGTTCTCTAATTTTTCCGTTCTCTTCTTTCTTTTTGAGCACAGGGGGCGAACGTTGGGGCACATTTCTATCCCTAGCAAAAGGTCGCACGTCGCGACTTTGTAAAATGTGCTATTGGAAGACTTTCTCAACCCTCTGACGTTGTACACAGTGCACTGTACCCGATGGGGCGGTAAAATGCATGCGCAGTGCTAAGTGAACTGTTTTCCATAAAATATCGAGTTCGCAACGTTGAAAGAATTTCTCGGCAAACTTTATAAAACGATCTTTATTTTGAAATGAAATAGGGTCAAAGTTTCCATCGTTTCGGCCATGGATTTAAATGTATTTTCGGTTTTCTGAAAAACTTGGCGAGGACGGAAATTAGAAGGATGTTTCATTTCTGCTTAAACTTTTGAAATATAAAAAACCACAAAATATCTCTATTTTTCTTTGGCTTCTTGGTTTTTGCAAATATCAATATTTCATCGTCTGGTAACATTTACTCATCGCACAAAAGTTATATACGTATTGTTTTATTTATAGAATTGTAAAGGATAATTCAAAAATCTGCGATGGATTTATCATTCAACCCTAATAACTATTTTAATCCCGTAAATTAGGGTCGTTCACACAAGCACGTTACATTTTCAACCCCTTCAAAAATATCAAATTCTTCTGATTATTATGCAGATTTCCATAATCATAAGCATATATATAAGCGCGAAGAAAAAAAACAGAGAATTGTGTCGAATACCGTAGCCGAATTGGATCCGAATGAGACAAAATGGAAGAACCGGAGGACGAATAATCTTGGGGATATTTCCTCGTCCACCGAGCGAAGGAAATACAGACCAGCTGGTATACGGCTGTATGCCCCCTGGAGAATTACAATCCTGCATAAAATAGCAGTGAGCGTGAGCCTTCCGTTGAAAATGTCGTTTCACGTCATGTGGTTCCTTTCTCACGGATCGTTGAATTCTCATAAATGTGTAGGATGGTATGGTGATCTATATACGTATTACATATATAAATATATATGTGGTAGCCAAGTGGGTAGGACACATCGGCAATGTAAGCCGATCCTTATGGATGAGGTGCCATGTAATACTAAACTACTGCTACCAGTACCGCCTATTTCCATATTATTCGTACACAACCGAAAATATTTGTAGATTTTGCGAAATTCAAAAACTAAATGTATCCTTACCGGAGGTCGATGATAATTTATTCAATATTTTGTAAACAGCGATCTTACCAATATCTTTTTGTTACGTTCCAATTCCAATTTTCCATGTGGTATAAAACATATTTTAATCCAACGGGATTTTAGCAACAAAATTGTTAATTTTGATGAAACGATTTTCTATCAAACTGTACATTTTTTTAAATATTTGATCTCGGTGACTAGACGAGGTGTCCATTGTTTTTGATATTGGATGATGTGCTCTGACTATTTTTACAACCCTGTTCAAGTACGCGAATAAAGTATATGCCCCGATCGAAACGATTTTGATCGCAATAATGCTCACACTGTAGGACATGTATAATGCGCGATAAAAATCTCGATTGATTCTTTCGAGAGCGATAGGTCGAAGGGGAATGGAGATCGAGTACCCTCGAGATTCCTAGCCCGCGGGAGGCCGAGTGAATTCCGACTACGCGACTAACTAAATATTTAGGATTGTAAATAACACCTGAAATATATGAAAAAATAAAAGAAATTATGCAAAGTAGATTTAAAATTACTGACAATATTTTTCACCCAAGTTACGATGGAGAGCTGAAAATTGAAAAATTCTTGAGATTTTCGTTAGAAAAATATGTTTCTCATTAATATCTAAAGATTCTGCGATGACTAGAGCGTTCGATAACACGTTACTGGGTAAACTCGAATCAACACGACGGGAGGTAAATTGTCGTTGCGGGTAGTCCGCTATGAATATTCACAAATGCACATCATAGATACCAACGGACTTGACTCCGGTGTATCGTTGATGGGTGCGGGGGCGCGGACCAAGATCACCGTATAGCTGCCAAAACGTCCATTAACGAGCATGCACCGGAACTTGGCAAACTCCAACGTTAACGCGCGACTGTTAAGTCCCGATCGTGCGAGCGAACGAGAAACGGCAATCGCGGGGGCGAGTTTGTTATAACAACTTTGACCACCGTCTCATCCTGCTTCAACCGCAGAGATCATATAAATGTTGTTCGCTCAATGACCTCTACGCTACTTTGAAATGAAAACAATTTTTGGTTTATTTTCAATCTACCAAAAAAAAAATGAATCGTTGTTACGATAAATAAATTGACGAATAAATAAATAGTTTGATAAGAATTGTTGTTAACTTCGTTATGAACAAATTTGTTCTATTATCTTAATTAATGGATGTCGTTTTCTTCACGAAACGTAAACTCACCGTTTTCCACGTTTAACTCAACCGCGGTCTGGCACGACGGTCTCCTGGAGTCACTCGCGTCGCTCGGATGTAAAAGTAATTGATGCGACGCTCTCGAGTGATGCCTCGACGATACTCTGTGCATATGAACATTGTTGAGAACGGTGCTGCTCGATGCACGACTGAGGGCTTCTCTCTGTCTCACGGCTTCCTTGTAAATCTTGCAGTACATGAAGATCATCACGATACCGGGAATCCAGAATGACACCGACGAACTTATCATGGCGTAGGCGCGATTCACCACGAAGATGCATACCTGATCGAGGTTTTTATTTTTTTAATTCAAGAAAATAGTCATTCTCACTTTTCGAAACGTAATCGACCTTGGTTTGTCCATCGATAATCGAGGCGATTTAATTTAGCACGACTTGTAAAAATCAAAAGGAATCGTGGGAATTGATTTATAAATAATATTAATTTATAAATTATATCTACACCACCCTCGGTCGGGTCAATGAGTTATCAATAAAGTGTCCATATCGAGAAATATAAATTGATTTTTTTCTCTCCGACGATCTAGAGGGACGAGATATCGAAAGGGATTGGAATCGAATGAATCGAAATCCGAGACGTTATTTGTTTCGGGAGATATTTTCCGGTACGATCCTTTCCTCGTTAATGACGCTGGGGTCGGAAAGTCGGTCAGACAGTCATCGAGGCAGAAGGGGAACAACAGCTGTCGGCTATCGATGGCGCCTGGTCCTGGTTCGAAATGGATAAGCCGCGTAAAGGGCGAGGCGTGTAATTTATCGCGCACGTGTGCAGCTATATCGCGTGCTGCCTGGATTTATTCGACAGGAAACGAGCGGGCTCATGCCACAGCAGGGAAGGATTGATTCCCTGGTTGGACCTTCCCGATCGAAAGAGATTTTACTTTCTCCGCGCGTCGTGCACGGCTGTCGATCCTTTTTTTTCCAGAGTGTCGAATCGAAGCGTCGGAATCCCGAGCTGCCAATTGGAGCAAGGCCACTGTCGAGGTAAAAGGCCTCGCTTATGTTTAGCATTGTCTTTCGAAAAAAAAGTTATCGCGAGACGAAAGCTCTTACGTGTGAAAAAATAAACACACGCTTCGCTGGTTTCGAGGGGTGGACTTGATAAGTCAAGAAACAACTCCTCGAATTAGGTATCCGTACGATTTGTACGTAACCAACGGGATGAAAAGTGAGGGTGATGGAAAACGAGCTGGGTGGACCGAGGGTGCCTCGTTTCTTATAACTGGTGAGCACGACTTTTAGGGGTTGGTCACGCGATTTCGACGATAATTCGTCGATAAAAACAAGAGGGTTGGCCCGTTTGAGGTTGATCGGGGTAAGCTACGAAATGATGGCAAATTTATCAAAGGAGGATATTATTTTTTTAGTGGCTATAGACAGGGCACTTCAACATTTTGACAGGAACCGTGGCAGTCTTGAAAAATCTTGAAAGAGGGTCTTTGATCTGAAACTTTTTCACCGGGGTGCGAAGTGACTGGAAAAACTTTACTTCTAAGAAGGACAATTTTATTAATCTATTTGGCCAACGGAAAATAAAAATAACTAGAAGAGGGTGAAGAAGAATATGCGTTTCTTTCTTTCTCTACCTTTATGCAACTGTTTTCAAGGGATGATTGATCTATCGTGGCGAAAATTTTTAAAAATCATCCTCGCAACTATAGAACTCTATCGAATGAGCACATGAACGTGTACCAGGGGTCGCGTAAATAGTTCATGGTTAAGGGTGAAGGGTGGTGGCATAAGTGAAGGGTGGTGGCATATGGGGATGTTGAAATTATAATCGAACGATACTTGACGAGAAAAAAATATCTCGACACGTGGGACTCGATCGGACGATTGTTTTTGCGATATCCTCGAGTCTCCATGCATCGGAGCTTCGAGTTTTCGAATAAAAGGAAAACGTGATAATGCACCTTGTCTCGTTCTTAAAAGGTTTTTATAAGTTATCGACAAGTAAATTCTCCGTTAAGAAAAATAAATCAAGAGAAGCCTTAAAAGTCAACGAGAATGCGCACAAAAAATACATAATTGAAAGCACGGCGTTGATAAAGGAAACAAAAAAAGATTAAATTAGATCAAGGAAATTTAATTGAAATTCTATTACCACCGTTCATCCGTTGAAAGAAGGGTGCTCAAAGAATTTCATGTACCTGAGGATTTTCCTTGAGATAATCGAGATGTTCTTCGGTCGTGTACCAGCCCATAAATATCGGGATGAAGCTGATGAGTGCCGGTAACAACCAAGCGCATCCCAGCATCCCCGTAACGACGACACCCCTCATGATGGCCGGATACTCGAGGGGCCTGACGATGGCGTAATAACGATCAACGCTTATGCAGCACAGATGCAATATCGAAGCGGTAGAGAAATAAACGTCCAACGAATTCCAAACGTTGCACATGAATCTACCGAATATCCATCGTCCAGAAAGTTCGACCGAGGCGTTGAAGGTCATCGCGCACATAGCAACCAAAAGATCGGCAGCTGCGAGACTGACGACGTAACGATTGGTAGGCACACGAAGCTTTCGATGGCGTCGAACACTGGCGATTACAAGGGCGTTGCCCAAAAGAGCGGTGACTATAATTCCTAGCATTAGGCAAGTTTTGACGATAAGCCACGAAATATTCGTTTCCTGGTCCTCGACCCAACCATCAACGAACGAACCACTCGAATCGTTACCAACATCGTCGCTCAACGAAGCCTCGATACTTCGTACTTTTTCCACCTCAAGAACGTTGGTGAGTGTCACCAAAGAGTCCTCGAAGAGTCCGACGACCGTTGGATCGTTAGAGTCAACGCGTGAAGTACCCTCGCTTCTATCCACGGCCAGACGTGGCTCGCTCTCGTCCGGTGGTTCACTGCAACGTTCCATCGTTGCTTATTGTTATTTTTATCATTGGCATTATAACGCAACCGCTCGTGTCTTGTCGAGCTTCCCTCGTCGTGCGGAAAGAATCCCTCGACGAGTCTCTCATTCTGCCAGCGGTCATGGTCCAACGGTCGTTATTTTCTCGGACCGAAGGCAACTTCTTCGGCATTGTTGCTCGGGATTCCTTAACGATGTATGAAACGCCAAGGTGCCTTCGTTGTCGTACGATTTCTTTTCAAATTTTCCTTTACCGAAGAAACCCGAGATATGGAAATTGTGTCGTTGTTCCTCGTGGATTCGTCCACGATTATTGAGGCAATTTCACTTCTCGAATACGTTTCATGGAGATTCATTGTTCGCAATTTTATTCTTTTATTGTAAATAGACTAAGGAAATTCTTTTCTTCCTAGCGAACAGTCGTGAATTATCGAGAATTTCGACAGAGATACACTAAAAAATTCGTATCTTCCTCGTTGAAGAATTTATCCGTCGCGCAATCGTGAAAATCATTAATCGAGAATACGACTTTTCGCAGTGTGAGTTTTACGAATTGTCCGGAAATTGGCTTAACACGAGGATTATCTTCGTAGCGCCAGAGGCGATGTGAAACGAGAAAATAAACAAGTCAAGAATGTCCGTACATCGTTGCGACGGTGACGAGCAGAATGAATACGCTCTTTTCGTTTCGTCGACACTTGATTTCATCGTTCTTTGTCAACAAAGAGTTGAATCACTCGACAATGGCTCTTCTATATTTCAATGTTTATAGCAAACGAAAGCTCGGGAGCAAAGGAATCACTGCGTCTTGCGATCCGAAACGATGTTCTTACCACCTCACTCACCATCGCACTGAGAACGAGGATTGTTCATTTGATTTTCCGTCGTCCGATAATTATCGTCTCTTGGGTTTCTCTTTTTTTTATTCACCTTCTATTATTCTATTATCTTTTCACTCCTTTTATCCCGAGCTTATCTAGCGTCGTTATTAATTTCCTGGATTATTTTTCGACCTCCGACGCTCTACTATTTTATTTCCCTCGGTCGCGTATGTAATTTTCACAGCTTTTGTAGAAGCGACGAAGACTTGATTAGAAAATGACTCCAGCTGTTGAAGCAGTTACCGGAAATACTTTGAGAAGAAACCTACAATCTTTTTTTTTATCTTATTGACAATATAATTAATGAAAATTTAATTAAACCAAGTATTAAATTAAAATTGCTTCTAGATTGTTTGATATTTTAATTTCGAGTTTATTATAAAATTTCAAGAAGACTCTCGAGCTTTCATTCAGGATTTCCAATAAGTTCCTTCCCAGTCGACGTAACGATACAAGCTGGCACACGATGAAATGTTATTTTTCGAAGTTTGGTAATAATATTGGCAGGCATCTGCCGCTTCTCAACTTATTTACTTCCTATTACCTTGACCAAAAAGTCATCGCGTTTTTTTCTCTACCGGTTGATTATACCCATTCGCGTATCAAGAACGCAATTACTTATTGGCCAAGACGTCATTTCCGTAACATATCAGCATCCCCATTAACCAAAAAAAACAACATGACATTTTGGCCAAAAAGTAACTGCGTTTTTTCCCAATAGATCTCAATACGCGTCTTATCTACAAGAAACGCAGTTACTTTTTGGCCAACTTGTCAACTCGTCTATTCCGCTTTAACGTTAATCTACAAAATTGCTACGCCCCGTTGACAGCCCACGTATAATTTCTGCCTAGTATAAAACTATCCATAGCATCACTTCGGTGGAATTTGATGGAGCATTCCCTGACTCGGATAATGTTCAAGTTTCGTCCATCGAGTTACTGCAGTCAAGTTAATTGTACGGGTACATTCGCAATGACACAAAAGGCGTTGGCCTCGAATGCGAAATTGTCTTAGCCCTGCATGAGCATGGTTCCCGTTATTATGCGTTGTGCACGAAGAGACCAATGCGAGCTGACCCGTCTACGCTGAGCGATCGGACAGGCAAGACGTAAACGTCGCGACGTGCATCGAGTGAGCAAATTTGCATCGCTCGCCAGAATTTGGTCTCGATTCCCGGTACGATTCGGTGGTCCACCTGATTACGGCTATTCGCGTACCGCTACATTCCCGTATGTCAGTATATATGCGATTGTTTGAATCGTATACACGTGTGTAAGTCTGTCTGTCTGTCTGTCTCTGTGTGCGTGTGTGAATGTGCTCCAGTTAACCCTAGTCGTGAGAGAATATCGAACATTGAACATCGAACGCAACGTTGTCCCGGCACACCGAACTGTATAGACCGTATACGTTAATTCCACCTCAATCGCGATCTAATGGAGCGGCTCGGGTTTGTATATGCGATGCGTACTCCTAGTGTACTGGACACTGCCTGCTCGGACTGGACTGCAGCCGTTAATAACAGCTTCGACGTAGCGAATCTCCGCGACGATATTTCTACACACTTTTCTTCGTCGTATCGTAACGACCAAGTTCTATTCCCTGCGTTGATTCAACGATGTCGTCGTCGTATTCGTAGTTGCACGAATATTAATAAGATATGCTTCGCGTATGCTTGCCAATTCTGCGAACGTTTCCAATGCCAGTTAAGTCGACACGGTTCTCGCGGACAAACGAGCTACGAGTCACTACACTTCTCGTCGAGGCGAAGGATAGAAATTTGTCCGAATCGGCAATCTCTTATCTAACGGATGGTGTTATCACTACCATTTTTGTAGAACATCTTGGTTTCGCATTGGCATGTCGACAATTTGATTTATCAACGAAAATTCGGTGTGGTTCGTTACTGGCAAGAATTACCAAGTCAATATTGTAGACGATCTTTTTTTACCTTTTGTTACAACAATACGATTTAGAGATTGAGACATTTTGTTATTCTCACTGATAAGAATCTTTGGAAGAATACACGAACTTATGGGAGATTTTTGTTTAGTTCCGTTTGATATCGACAGGCAAAACTGTTTACCAGTCAGTTATATAAAGGGAAAAATTGATCACGAAAACGGCGAGTCCAGCGTCATTAATTTTAACGTTTTATCGTTCACGATAATCACAAGAGAACTACACGTTTTCGTCGAGCGTTGTTGGTCGGTGATCGTTCGAGTTTCCCTTTTACCAAACCGTCGGCGACAAAAAATTTAATGAGAACATCTCGCATTGTGTCTCGATACTTTCCTCGTCGTACTTTATGTGTTCAACGAGTTTGGCTTTCCATTGTAACACAACACGATCAATCCAACGATCGTATACTTACTAATCAGTGAACCGATTCGCCTTGTCAAGACCTTATCGAGTCTTCGCTGTACAACCGGACGCGGGTTTTTTACTTTGTTACGAACCACGAGAACTATACGGAATAAAGATCGAGCGTCGATATCACGGATCGTTATCGAGGCGTACGCATATCTACATTCGCGTGAATAAAAAGGGCAATATTTGTGAATAAAGCGGTCTCGTCGCTGACGAGGCGAAAAATGAGAAGCTTCGGGTATCCGCGGCTTGCGGGCACATACACATTTCCCGCGTCCTCGGTTATATCGAACGGTTAAGTGGCGAATAAGCGAGCTCGCTTATTGTGGTGAGCCAACGATGAAAAGAGAGAGAGAGAGAGAGAGAGAGAGAGAGAGAGAGAGAGAGAGAGAGAGAGAGAGAGGTTCGACCTCGCATTATCGAGAAAAGCTTTGATTTCAGTTTGGCGCGCTTCACTCAAATTAACGCCTCGCGCGTAAGTTTCGCATCGTTGAATTCGATCGGATCGAACAAACTTTTCGATCGAAAAGGAAATCGATTTGTTTTTAGTCAAGGGCGAAAATTCAAAAGTCGAAATTCATCGAATCTTCGTATTTGGATCTCGTTCAACATATTCTCTTCGGTCTTTCGCAGCGTTGGCGAACGAGGAAGTGACTCGATGCTTGTTATATTTATATCACGTAACGAAAAAGTAGGTACGCCTTGTAACAGGGGGATTTTTGTTGCGAGACAACGTAAAAAAAAAAGAAAAAAGAAACGAACGAAAATGAAAAGAAAAAGGAACACGATACGTGTCACGTTGAAATAAAAGTCCGACGATTTTCGTTTGAGCCAGTTGCATTTATGCATCGGTATAACGGCGACGTTGGTCACAAACGTGTGCCGAAACCCGGCCGGAAAGCCCTCGGGGGGCCAAACGCAATTATTACGAATTCCGAACTCCGCGTTTGCCACGTCGACTTTCGCATAATTATTGCTTCGCGGCATATGCTGTTCGGCGTACTAAGAGAGAGAAAGAGGGAGGAGAGAGAGAGAGAGAGAGAGAGAGAGAGAGAGAGAGAGAGAGAGAGAGAGAGAGAGAGAGAGAGAGAGAGAGAGAGAGAGAGAGAGAGAGAGAGAAAGACACAGAGAGAAAGAGAGAGAGAGAGAGAGAAAGAGAGAGAGAGAGCGAAATAAATGTCGAATGACGAGAAGACGAAAGAAAAAGTTGAATAAAACGACGTCTTGATGCGTGCGCGTATCTCTCTTATATGAATTTCTCCTTTCGAACGAAATTATAGCTATAAATGTTTGCACCGAATAATTTATGATTGCTTCAATTCTACGGACCTTTCTCGGTTACTTATGCTTTCTCTCCCGTCTTGTCGTTCCTTTTCCTTCGTATCTGAACACGACGAAGGATTTTTATTATCGTAAGCAAAATCGTACCTTTCATCGAACGATACGCAATTTTACGACGAAGGTGATAATTGGATCGATTTAGCCTCGTGTAAAAGATTGTATTTAATCCAATTGCCAGTTGTTAATTTCAATACGACGCGGTTTCATTCGATTGTTTTTCTTTTTTTTGCGATCGAATCGATAATTCGTTCTTTTTTCTCGTTTTTTTTTTATTGAAAAGTTCATGTCCAATACTTAATCATTTGTTAATTATGTTTTTAAGGCGCAGGCTAGAAATTAATTGAAAGTTTTCTAACGAAAACGCGACAAAGAAACGAAGCGATTAGAATTTTGTCACGATTTAACAAAAGAAATTTTCTATTAGAGAGGAGTATTTTTGTACAATGTGTAACACAGCAATGTCATCGAGTCCGTAAAGTTTAAGCTTCTCTGGAAATTCCCTTTGAGCTCTTTCGACTATTGAAAATTTTTTAATTTCAACTTTTTTCAAGTTTGATATTTTTCTTTTGTATTTTTAAGAACTATATATTCGTTCCTGTTCCAAACCATTAAGTATCCTTTAGCGTAGGTCCACATGAAAAAGAAATACTCGTATACAATCAATGACGTCTCTCGTCGCGAAAGCTTCTCGGAGCGAATTACGCACTTTTTGTTCCGCGCGAGGCAGGAGAGGCCTGACGCGCCTGCAAAACATCCGCCGATTATTCTCATTTCGACGTTGGCAGCCCGTTGCATAAGTCTCTCTCTCGCCCTTTCATTCGGGGTATATGCATCAGCCATGACCTTTAATCGTCGGTAGTTGCATGCGATAGAACGTTTTTTTAAATTTATCCTTGAACGCGAGGCGATTTAACGAGCCATGGATACTCGTATATCCATTTAAAAAAAAACATATATTTACAAAAAAACCATGAAATACCAAGAATGAAACAAGGATGAGAAGAAAATAACATTTTAATGGGATTGCCAATAAAAAATTCGATTAATTGGCGCAACAATTCGATAAAAACAGTCACAAAATTTTCATTCTGCAAATTACAACCCCGAGTTTATCTCGCCTATATCTTTTTTTTTTTTACAGATATTGATATTAACGAGTATCGTGGCGAGCGGTCGTATTACATCACTGTCGAATTGGGAAACATTGAAATCGGTCAAATTGTTAGATAGCAACGTTCATCGCGTGGCAAACGATGATAATAACAATAATTAATAGTAGGGGATCGAGCTAGAAAGGTTCCGGCAGGGGTCGGTTCGGACAGTGTCCTCTTCGTTCCCGGCTTCGTGGTCAGCTTCGATCGTTCGATAATAGTGGATAATGACTCGGTAGCTCGCGGTGCGAGTCTGGTTTCGCGACTGAAAACGAGTGAGAAAGAGGAGGGAACACGCGAGGTAAAGCTGCGCAAGGGGTAGGTAACCGCTTTCCAAGTTCAAGACAGCGCTATTAACATAGCTCAATATTCATAACGGAGGACTACGTTATTCCTGCTATATAGAAACGTGCGATTGCCCAACAATTTACGTTTCGTGGGGGTAAAAGTTTAATAAGAAAATTTTTAAGTCGACTAACACAACAAAAACACGTAACAAAAGTTTAAAAGGCCGAAACAATGAACAATACGAACGAAGCGGACGAACCATGACGAATAAAATAATAATAATACTGTTTAAATAGAAATATTTTATTGCCAAAGTTTCGTTTCATACCGGAATAAAAATAAACTGAAAGAAATTATTAAAAAGAACAGAAAATCAAAGAAAATTTGTTTATAATATTTGTGTCTATTTTTTATATCCCTAAATTATTTTTTTAATTATAAACGGTAAATTGGAGAATTAACGATAGATAGTAAAACGTTTACGTTTTTGTGTTTCCGGACTTTCATTGATAATTTTTAAAAAATGAACCTCTGTGTAATAGAATCAACATTGCGAGAATGTGAGGATAAAAAAAAAGCAATCTTGCTGTACACTTTATGTACAACGAGAAGATTCAGGTGAGACGCGCGGGGTGGTATATGACTTTGCTGTGAAAGACTATCTAACATCGAAACGTAAATTTACATACGCTAACTAGTAGACCAACTATTATTACTCTCGTCTTCTCGAAAATGCTCGAACGAAAACGCCCGAGGGATAATGATCTTCGTCATAAAAATTATCTTCATATTCATTATTTATCTTTATTAGCCCGGCTCGTCGCTAAGGAGAGAACTCTCTGTGATCGATCCGCTCTTCGTACTTGGTATTAAAACAACTAATTGAGTTTCGTCCTTGCGGAGCCGCTATTATCATTGGCAGAACTCGTATTTTGGTTGAGAACCTCTTAAGGAAAATTGTACTTTTAAGTTTCGGATGAGAACAACGTATCCAATATGTTTACGAAAAATATAATTCTTGTAACAGAGATACAAATATTTATATATTTTATATTTGTTTTCTGTGGGAATTTGTACTCGTCTTGTACTCACGTTGTACTTAATACCGGGTGTACTTGGATTTTTGTCTGTTTGTTGGTGTCATTACAAAAATTTGTCCCTGTATCGAATCTCTTTTTGTATTAAACGAATTTCATAGATTTCTAATTATTCGTCGGATTAAAATCGTTAATACATTTTTCAATTTATAGAAAGAAAAGAATATTAAAAAGGATTAAAAAATTGTTTAAATACTAATTAGTAGGTAAATTGTTTATAACATTCTTTTCACAATTTTCTATAACTAACAATGTATAATAAAATATCTTTCGTCTCGTTTCTCAACTTGCCTTTAAAAAAAAAGTTGTCGCAAATTGTCAAAAAAATTCCAAATTTCTGTTTTAACCCTTGGAACTCGTGAATTAATCCACCGATAATTGATAACATCGAGCTTTTTTTTCGAAAATGCAAGACATTATCATGTAAAATCGCGAATACATCGTTGGCACGTTTTATCGTTTATATTTTGATCACATTTAGTAAAAAGTTTGTACGAAGGACAAACAACGACTGGTAACATTTTAAACTTATGCGATAGTTATATTCGTAAATACCGCGTATGATTGTCAGAAGCGCGAAAGAGTCATGCGATACTTCGAAGGACAACCCCACGATTTATATTTATACAGGCCGGTATTAGCGATTCCAGAATCGAACGAACGAGTGGATACAGTCTGTGCCTGTCCAGACACAACGAGTACGGACGACGCCGATAGACTGAGCGGCGCGTCGCCTCACGGCGCCAGCTGCCTTTGGTGGCTTTCCTTCGCGCGCTCTCTCTCTCTCTCTCTCTCTCTCTCTCTCTCTCTCTCTCTCTCTCTCTCTCTCTCTCTCTCTCTCTCTCCCTCTCATTCTGCACGCGCTTTCGTCGGAAAAGTAGCAACGGGGCAGTCTCACCCACGTTGGGGTAAATACAAACTTTGAGGGAAGAGGGGAGCTATGAATGGATGGAAAATTCGTACAAAGCGAGACATAGAAAGGGATCAAGAAATAGTGGGAGGGTGATATCGGGGACTCGACGTATATAGAAGCGGTTAACCCCACCAGCGAACGACTTCGCCTCCTCTCTATTATGCGTCGAGCTTTTATTATGCACGGGAACTCAGCTTCTCGGTATTTGTTTTCTGCCAAACTTAAACAAAGAATGTTGACGATAACGATACAGACTCGATTCATTGAGAGCTAGTATCGAGGTCTTAGGGATGTTTTCGGATGTTGCGCCACCCATGCTCGCAATTCGAAATTGCCATTCGATCAACATTGAGGCAACGTTGCGAAGTTTCGATACACTTTTCGGAGAGAGAACTCCTTATCGGACTTGCAAAGTTTTACGTCGAGATAACACAAACTCATGAATATATTTTCGTTAAATCCTCAAAATTTAACCCCTGGCACATTTTTTTGTCTAGATAAAAATATCTAACTCGCGTTATTTAAGATTCATTCGTTGGCGGTTTGTTTGAATTTTTTATTGTTAAAAAAGAAATTAGCATCGATAAATTCTTTTTCCAATTTTCAAATCCAATTTTCCAGAGTCGTGGGTGATATTCTTGTCCTTTTTTTTTTTACGAGGATTGTCGATATTTGAATTTTTATAGTTGAAGCGATAAAATATAATCGATAAAGTTTCGTCCAATTTGGAAGTGTGCTAAAACATATTTTTTTTTTGTCGTGTTAAGGGTTATAGGTGAAATTCCTGTCATATTTTTTATCGGTCTTATCGATATTTCGGCGGTGCTGATCTTGTCAGTCCGGATTTTTACCGAGGTTTTAGGTTTGCCGGCGACCATCCAATTTTCGCACGTGTTGTAACCAACCACGTGAAAAGTGGGTTAGGAACGTCGAAATAACATTCCATGTTCTCCTACGGTCTATCTCCCTCGAGAGGATCTTCCGAGACGACTCCTACGACTTTTCTTTCACGATGTATTATTTCACTGGGTGGATCGAGAGCTTTCTCTCTCTCTCTTTCTCTCTCTCTCTCTTCTCCCCCCCCCCCTCCCTTCTCTCTCTCTCTCTCTCTCTCTTTCGATAAGTTTTGTGTCGAGAGAGGTTTTATCAATTTCAATGATCCCAGTCGAGTTTCTGTCACCCGTGACCTTCGACCCTCACAAAAGTCTCGATTTATTAATTGTGAAAAAATAAAATCGTAATTCAAAATAAACATCGATCATCCCGAAGGTCTTTTCGTCGGTACAAAATTTGTTTTATTCAATTGCGACCGATGTGATTCGTTTAATTTGCTATCAATCAACTTCTTAACTTAATTAAACTCGTGGATATCGTTGAAATTTTGAAAAAATGTTGGGAAATTCCATATTAAGCTGCAAGAAAGAAGTAAAAAAAAGGTTGTTAAAATATCGTCAAAAATTTTGCAACGTATCTGGAACGAGCCTGCATGCGTTTCGATAGGCTTATTTCCATTTTTGTGTGCGCTATTCCTCGGGACTCTCGGGGTTTCATACCTCGCCATCGTTTCCAAGGTCCTCACTCTCGCGGTTTTTCGTTCACGGTGAAGGCCGCGTGTCTCGCTTCGCGGCACTTATTCTCCCCGAAGCGTATCGATCCGACCCCGAGAAAAATAAAACCAAATAAAGAAAAGCGAGTATAAGGGAAAACGAGGGCTTTGAATTCGACGCAAAAGTATGCGGGCTGTAAACTCTCGCACATGTACACACATGCGCGTGACGATTGAAGTTCCTGGAGAACTGGTAAAGGTGAATCTGTTTTCTCTTTTAAATCTCGTTTGTCAGTACGTGCTCCCTCGGGATTGATCTTTAATCCTTCCTACTTGCATCTTTTCTCAATTTATTGTCAAACTCGTTGCGACTTTTACGTCCTTCCGCAAATAGTACATAGTCAAGAGACAAATTTTTCAAATATATAGCTCGTTAGCTCCAAAAAAATATTCATCCCCTAAAATGTGGGATGAAGATTTATTTTTCACTGAGATGAATTTTTTTTTTTTTTCGTCTGGAACAAAAATCATTTCTTTTGCGAGATTGTGCAAACAGGTACATATTTGAGGGATGTTTTTTTCAAATAGGATATAACTCGTTAGGTACAAAAAAATATTCATCCCCTAAAATGTGGGATGAAGATTCATTTTTCACTGATTGTAAGATGAATTGTTTTTCTCATCTGTAACAAAAATAATTCTTTTTGCGAGGTTGCGCAAACAGGTACATATTAGAGAGACAAGTTGTTCAAATAGGATATCGCTTGTTAGTTTCAAAAAAATAATAAAATGTGAGAAAAAGATTTATTTTTCACTGAGATAAATTTTCTTTTCATCTCGCACAAAAATCATCGTTTTTTTTTGCGAGATTGCGTAAATAGGTACATATATCCGAGAGTCAAGTTTCTCAAGTAGGATATAGCTCGCTAGTTATAAAAAATATTCATCCCCTAAAAGGTAGGACGAAGATTAATTTTGTACTGAGATGATTTTTTTTTCATCTGGAACAAAATTCATTGTTTTTTTTTTGCGGGTTTGCGTAAATAAGTATATATTCGAGAGACAAGCTTTTTAAATATATACATAGCTCGTTAGTTACAACAAAATATTCATACCCCAAAATGTGGTACGAAGATTAATTTTGTACTGAGATGAATTTTGTTTTTCATCTGGAATAAAAATTATTGCTTTTTTTGGGAGATTGCATAAATAAGTATATATCCGAGAGACAAGTTTTTCGAATAGGATATAGCTCGTTAGTTACAAAAAAATATTCATCCCCTAAAATGTGAGATGAAAGTTTATTTTTCACTGAGATGATTTTTTATTTTCATCTAGAAAAAAAAATCGTTGTTTTTTGCGAGATTGCGCAAATAGGTCCATATCCAAGAGACAAGTTTTTCGAATAGGATATAGCTTGTTAGTTAAAAAAAATATTCATCCCCTAAAGTGTAGGAAGAAGATTTATTTTTAATTCAGATGAATTTTTTTTTTTCATTTGGAATAAAAATCATTATTGTTTTGCGAGATTGCACAAACAGGTACATATCCAAGACACAAGTTTTTCAAATAGGAAATAGCTAGTTAGTTGCAAAAAATATTCATCCCCTAAAATGTAGAAAGAAGATTTATTTTTTACTGACATGATTTTTTTTTTAATTTCGAATAAAAATCATTATTTTTTTGCGAAATTGCACAATCACGGGTACATATCCAAGAGATAAGTTTTTCAAATAGGAAATAGCCAGTTAATTGCAAAAAATATTCATCCTCTAAAATGTAAGAAAAAGATTTATTTTTTACTCAGATGAATTTATTTTTCATCTGGAACAAAAATCATTGTTTTGTTTTTGGGAGATTGACTGCTTTTGGTAGAGTTGATATGTATCAGGCACCACGTATCGCGAGAAGCTTCTGTTGCTGAAGATCCACCGTTACGGCTGATTTGGCATCGACTCGCCGAAGTCACCCCTCGCTAACCCCAGACTGGTGCCAGTAGCGTCAGCGTAGCGAGAACGGCGATGACTTGTCGTCGTTGTCGACGTTCGCACGAGCGACGACGACGACGACGACGACGACGACGATGTTGGGGGCGACTGTGAGAAGTGGGTCAAGTTCGGGAAACGCTTTCTCGTTGGTGCGCTTGCTCGCTTGGCACGCTCGGCGATGAAGTAAAAATAAATTCTTCAAAGAAAAAAAAAAAAAAAACAAAAAAAATGAAAAATGCATCAGCGACGACAATGGTAAAATTAAAAATATCGTCTTCGATCGGACGATCTAGAATAGTTTTTAATCGCTCGTTAAAACGTATTCACCCTCGCTATCGAAGATTCTTTGAACATCTATAAAGAATAAATTGCGTCAATACTTTATGAGAAATTCTCGAAATTTAAACGCCATTGTATAATTATAGTCACGTACGCATTACTCGGTTATTCCTGTAACAAAGTTACTGTGAAACTTTCCGTTCTTACAATAGTTATAAGAAACGGAGTTCCTAGCACATATTGTAGCGAGTCGAACAGTTTTCCCGAAGTGAACATCCTTGGGGAAGCTTGCCAAACATATTTGCGAAGAGAACCAGGTAGATATACGTATAGGTATGTGGTGTCTTCGAATGAAGAAGAATAGGAAGAAGAAGAGGAAGAAGAAGAAGAAGAAGAAGAAGAAGAAGAAGAAGAAGAAGAAGACGAAGAGACAGATCGTTCTCTTGACTTGGAAATGATAAATGTTTAAGGAAGGTCTCAGACTCGACTCCTATTAATTCTTCAAATATTCTCGAACAATGAGATAAGACGAGAATTGATGGATACTACTTTCTTTTTTTTAATCCACGAGAGAATTGTAAAAAC